>OX376372.1:202840889-203088386 GCA_947369275.1 Nemotelus nigrinus | reverse complement strand
AGGTTTAAAACGCTCATTTAGCTCGGTAGGCAATAATCGGGACGCTACTATAAAAAAAGCCAAAATAGAAGCTATACAAGCATTCAACGATATCGCAAGATATTTTAAGCCTTTTATTAGCGTAAAAGACTTGGTTATTAACCAGCCGTACAACGTGTTAAGCCAAGGCCCGAGAGGGGCTGTAGTGCTACGACGACGTACAAAGTGCTGAATGGTAGCGTGAAGAAAACAAAATTTGGCGAAAAAATTTGTCTTGAATTGGAAGAGAACGTACTGTTCTTGCCTGACCGATACAACAAGCTAATTGGGGAAACGTTGGACATTATAAGCAAAAGTTCGTTGTCGATTACATCAAAAGGTCTAGTCAAGGACGGTGGAGGCATATACGACTAACATCTTATAGATATTGGAAAATCTGTTGCGAAGAACCCAGTCGATGAAATAGAGAAGCCGGTATTATATGCGGACGAAGACGATACTATTGACGACACAATTTACTCGCAGTGGAAAACATTGGTAGTGCCGGGAGATACAACATCATCGCGACACATAATTTAGTTATTTATATTATATATACTCTTAATATTTGATTAAGTATATAATAAAATTTTATTGCATATAATCTATAATGTTTGCCTGCCCCAGTTGTAGCAAAAATTTTAACCGATCAGATAATTTGAAGCGTCACATCAAGAGTATACATGAGAGAACGGAATCGATAAGCATATGCAGTATTTGTAAAACTGGGTTTGATAATTCAGGCAATTTGAAAAGGCATATAAAGTTAAAACATGTTATAGAGAACTCATCAAGTGCACAAGCCCTAATAGCTAAAGAGTCAGATCGCGAAAGCTCGAATCTTGAGTTGAATGAGTCTATGTCCGAAAATAATCAAGTGGTGCAAGTTCAGCGAACAGCTATCAAAAGAAAGCATGATAATTTTGGTACTATGCATTGCCATATTTGTGAAAAAGACATTATAAAATCATATTTTAAAAACCATCTCAGAAGTAATTTGCATAAAACAAATGTCGGTAAAATCAATCATGTTCAAGACGAGAAAGTAATGAAAATTTCACAAGCATTTGCAAGTCGAATAGCCTCATACCAGATTAATAACGAAAATGAGAAATCAAGCATTGAGGAGTTTTTGAGAGGGGAGAATAATTGTTTTAAAGAACTATTGCAAAATCAGTTTCATGAGCTTACTACGGTGAAAGTCAATGTGGAACTGTTTGCAATTTACATTAAATTCGATGTGAACAAAGAAAATAGCTCGAGTGATTTGAAATCTTTTAATACCAAAAATGTCGTAGTTACTATCGGGTGCGAAATTGATAAAGTGTATCAAAATTTTTCGGCTATTATTTTAAAGAAAAGTGAAGAGTTTCAAGAGCGGGATAGTGGATGGGCATTCCAGCAGGTTCTCTACTTACAAGTCAACATTAATAAATATGAGCCATTTCACGGAGGATCTTTTCTACCATTACCAAAAGAAGTTGCCTTGAAAAAAGCATGTGTTAATGTTAAAAACTCTGATGATGCATGCTTTGCCTGGGCTATAGTTTCAGCTTTATATCCTGTTGAACTAAATTGTGACCATGTCAACTCATATCCATATTATTCAAGTGTTTTAAACTTGGAGGGTGCTAGTATGCCGATTTGTTTAAACGATATCCCTATTGTTGAGCAAAATAATGGGATAAGCGTCAACGTTTATGGGTGGAAGGACGGTTCCATTATTGGTCCATTTTATTATTCTAAAAATAGACAAGAGCGACACATAAATTTACTCTATATTGAGAACGATAGTGGTACTAATGGTCATTACTGCTGGATAAAAAATCTGAGCCGATTGGTGAATAGTGGCTTGTCCCGCTACGAGCATAGATCATATTTATGTGATGGTTGTCTCATAAAATTCACAACTATTGAGCGATACAATAAACATATTGAGCACGATTGCAATAAAATCCGCACAATTCTACCAACAGACAATGATAAAATATTGAAATTTGAAAATTTCGGGAAGCAACTTAAAGTCCCTTTCATAGTCTATGCAGATTTCGAAGCTATATTGCAACCAATCCATTCATGTTCACCTTGCCCTAAAAGTTCATTTACAGAGAGCACTCATCGGCATTTACCATTCAGTTTTGCATATTACATCAAATGTAGTTATGATTCATCTCTTAACAAACTAGAAATATTTCGGGGTGAAGGATGTGTTGATGTTTTCTTGACTAGGCTGCAGCGTGATGTTGAGAAGATGATCAAAATCTTAAAAAACAATAAGCCAATGCAAATAACAGCTGCAGAGGAAACCCAGTTTCTAGCCTCTATATCTTGTCATATATGTGGACAAAAATTTGGACCGGAAATTCAGAAAGTGCGAGACCATTGCCATTTAACTGGAGCATTTCGAGGTGCAGCATGTAATAATTGCAATCTTCTTTATAGAGTACCCAAGTTCATTCCAATTGTTTTCCATAACTTGAGTGGCTATGACGCCCACTTCATATTTCCAAACTTTGGAGGAGATTCTAGTAATATCAGTGTCATTCCCAAAAATAAGGAGAAATACATTTCCTTTACGAAATACATGAGGATCGATGAACAAAACATTGCGTTAAGGTTTATCGACTCATACCGATTCATGAGCTGTAGTTTAGACCAACTTGCCCAAAACCTCAGCAAAGACAAATTTTTCGAAACCCGTCGATATCATCACGACGATGAGCTGCTTGAACTTGTCGTTAAGAAAGGTGTTTTTCCTTATGAGTACATTGATTGTTTCGATAAACTCAATGAGTCATCCTTACCAGCTAAATCATCGTTTTATAGCACATTGCAAAATAGCAACATCACCGACGCAGAGTATGACCACGCTCAAAATGTTTGGAGAAAATTCAACTGCCAAACTCTAGGCCAATACTCGGATATATACCTGATCACAGATGTGCTGCTACTGACAGATATATTTGAGGAGTTCAGAAATGTATGCTTGCAGACCTATAAGCTTGATCCGGCTCATTATTTCACAGCGCCCTCACTTAGTTGGGATAGTATGCTGAAAAGCACTAAAGTCGAGCTGGAACTGCTGACCGATATTGACATGTACCAGTTTGTAAAGCGTGGGATAAGGGGCGGGCTATGCCAATGCAGTAAGAGACATGCAAGGGCAAATAACAAATACATCTCCCAATATGACTCAAATCTTGCTAGTAACTACATCTTGTATGTGGATGCGAATAATCTTTACGGGTGGGCAATGAGTCAGTACTTACCCATAAGCGACTTCCGTTGGCTAAATAACCATGAAATTGAGTGCTTGGATGTAATGAGTATTGAAGACGATGCTTCTAAGGGTGTCATTTTGTCTGTTGACTTACATTATCCAGTAGAACTCCATTCAGCTCATAATGATCTCCCATTTTGCCCAGAAAATCAAGTCCCCCCTCTTGAAACTTCAAAATACAAAAAATTGTTGGCAACTGAATCTGATAAACAGAATTATATTATTCATTATAGAAATTTAAAACAGTGTTTACGGTCCGGGCTTAAATTAGTAAAGATAAACCAGGCATTAGAATTTACTCAGTCACCCTGGCTAAAAACTTATATAGACTTAAATACCGAAATGCGTACAAAAGCCGCAACTGATTTCGAAAAAGACTTTTATAAATTAATGAACAACAGCGTTTTTGGTAAAACGATGGAAAACGTGGACAAGCATGTTGATGTAAAAGTTTCAACCCATTGGGAAAACATTGGCAAGAAAAAAGGGGCCAATTATTATATTAGTAGACCCTACTTTCACAGTAGTAAAGACATCAATGAGAATTTGGTTTTGATTCAAATGAATCGGGTGAATGTCAAATATAAAAAGCCTATATATACCGGGTTCGCAATTCTTGATTTATCGAAAACACTCATGTACGATTTTCATTATAATTTTATTCAAAAGAAATATAAAGATCGGGCGCAGCTTCTCTATATGGACACAGACTCATTCATTTACGACATTGAAACATCCGATATTTATGAAGACATTAAAAATAACATTAGCTTATTTGATACAAGCAATTATGACACAGATAATCCATATCATATTCCACATGCAAACAAAAAAGTGCTGGGGAAATTTAAGGATGAAAGCCCTCTAGCTCCCATTACAGAATTCATTGGCACTAAAGCCAAATCTTATTGTATAGTTACCGATGAATCATGCATTAAAAAAATTAAAGGAATAAAAAAATCTGTAGTAAATAGAGAAATAGAGCCATCAGACTTTCTTAAATGTGCTCAAAACAATAAAATTAAAATGTTTAACAAAATGTATGTGTTCAGATGTGATAAGCATCTTATTTATACTAGATTAGTGAATAAAGTAAGCCTATCGGGTGATGATGATAAAAGATTCATCATACCTAATTCTTGTAGTACATTAGCATGGGGCAATAGTTTAATAAATAAATATACGTAGCATTATAAGAAAAAATAATGTTTATTATAAATAAGTTCAACCAAATTGTTACAATAAATCATTCTTATTTATCCATGAATTGTGTTCTTTTGTAAATCCTAGCCATTTAACGTAGACTTTGGATCCTTTCGTCTTCAAAACTTTTTCCACCAGGAAATCATTTGGGTATTTTGTTTTGCTCAGCTCCAGTTCATAGAAACAGCCTCGAACTGGGTTTCCTTGGTAGTCGTCAAGTAAGTATGTAACTGGATTCGTGAGCTGCACTCGACGAATTTTAAATATTTCAGTTGTCCAGTTTGGTGTGTAGCCCTTCTCGAACAGATGCTTGTATTTACTGATGCGAACATGCTCGCCAACCTTATATTTTGGCCATCCATAAGTTTTAGTATGATTGAAAGCTGAGGATAGTAAACTGGATTCATTTGATTTGTTAACGTCAATAGGCCGCATCTTTATCGTACGATGCATAGTTTTATTGTACTGATTTGTTAAAGTCTTTATGTTTTTAACCCATTGATATGTACCATTTGCACTGAATTGCCGCCAAACCAGATTTTTCAGAGTTCTATTGAAGCGTTCCACAATCGATGCTTTTTTTATGCTAAATGTTGAGTAATGATTAATATTATATTTTTCCATCAGATGCTGAAAGATTCTTTTCCATCATCTGTTTGACCGTTCTTCGGCACTCTACCACCGCTACTATTGAAAATAGACTACATGAGCTCAGACTGCCGTTCTTCCCGATTCTCATGATTTGATTGTATAGTGAATATTATTAGAGCTATTAACCTCTAACAATGCACATATTGGTGTAATAAAATACTAAGTTAGTTAAGAATATACATTTTTTTATATCATTCATTATTTTTCATCATAGGTTAGACTGACTGCTGACTCATCGTAACTTGATTAGGTCAGATCTTGATTTTAGTGAATTCAAAGTTAGAATATATACGGTATACAAATTATATTAACTAAACTATCAAAACATGAGAATCGGGAAGAACGGCAGTCTGAACAGGTTAATAACCATATTGAATTGATAAACATCGCTGTTTGGACAGACGCGCATGAAGGTCTTACACTATAATTGTTAGTGTTTATTTGTTATCAACAGCATATGATATATTAATAGAATTGTATATAGTATTATCATAAGCTTATGAACATATGAAAAGGGATGATTAATAACCCTATTGAATTTTCATAAAGATCTCTGTTTGAGCAGATGGGTACGAAAAGTAAACCTTGGAAAAGAATATCTCTTGGCACACGCGTGGGAATAACTATGGCATTAGATGCTTGTGTCTTTGATCTTGGTAACGATTCTGTGTTATCTCCATGCTGTAGAACTATTATTGCTATCAGCATGATGCTTTTTAATAGAATTGTAGTCAAATTTCACCTTCCGATTAGATCTTTAGCCATAACCATGATTAATCGGATTGTTGTAGAACATAATTTTATTAGTTTGCAGCAATGAACGGTTTATTAATAGAATTATACAAAGTATTATCATACGCTTACGAACATATTAAGAACATTTTTGAGACCGGCACTTAAAAGGAGCACGATGACGTCACAAAGAGGAGCAGGTCGACACTTAAGAGGAGCACAATGCCGTCACAAGTGATGAAGAATATGAACGTTGGAATGAAAGATATGTGTCGGTTCTAACGCAAAAGAGAAGGAGCAATAAGGATACGGTGTCTGCGATTATTGGTTCGCGTATGACGTCCGCGTATGACGTAAACGATCAACCTTGAACTGATAAACAGCCCAGTTGAGCTAATAAACAGCCCTGTTTAGCTTTTAAACAGCCTTGTTGAGCTAATAAACAGCCCTGTTTAGCTTTTAAACAGCCTTGTTGAGCTAATAAACAGCCCTGTTTATTAGCTCAACTGGGCTGTTTATCAGTTCAAGGAAGATCGTTTACGTCATACGCGGACGTCATACGCGAACCAATAATCGCAGACACCGTATCCTTATTGCTCCTTCTCTTTTGCGTTAGAACCGACACATATCTTTCATTCCAACGTTCATATTCTTCATCACTTGTGACGGCATTGTGCTCCTCTTAAGTGTCGACCTGCTCCTCTTTGTGACGTCATCGTGCTCCTTTTAAGTGCCGGTCTCAAAAATGTTCTTAATATGTTCGTAAGCGTATGATAATACTTTGTATAATTCTATTAATAAACCGTTCATTGCTGCAAACTAATAAAATTATGTTCTACAACAATCCGATTAATCATGGTTATGGCTAAAGATCTAATCGGAAGGTGAAATTTGACTACAATTCTATTAAAAAGCATCATGCTGATAGCAATAATAGTTCTACAGCATGGAGATAACACAGAATCGTTACCAAGATCAAAGACACAAGCATCTAATGCCATAGTTATTCCCACGCGTGTGCCAAGAGATATTCTTTTCCAAGGTTTACTTTTCGTACCCATCTGCTCAAACAGAGATCTTTATGAAAATTCAATAGGGTTATTAATCATCCCTTTTCATATGTTCATAAGCTTATGATAATACTATATACAATTCTATTAATATATCATATGCTGTTGATAACAAATAAACACTAACAATTATAGTGTAAGACCTTCATGCGCGTCTGTCCAAACAGCGATGTTTATCAATTCAATATGGTTATTAACCTGTTCAGACTGCCGTTCTTCCCGATTCTCATGTTTTGATAGTTTAGTTAATATAATTTGTATACCGTATATATTCTAACTTTGAATTCACTAAAATCAAGATCTGACCTAATCAAGTTACGATGAGTCAGCAGTCAGTCTAACCTATGATGAAAAATAATGAATGATATAAAAAAATGTATATTCTTAACTAACTTAGTATTTTATTACACCAATATGTGCATTGTTAGAGGTTAATAGCTCTAATAATATTCACTATACAATCAAATCATGAGAATCGGGAAGAACGGCAGTCTGAGCTCATGTAGTCTATTTTCAATAGTAGCGGTGGTAGAGTGCCGAAGAACGGTCAAACAGATGATGGAAAAGAATCTTTCAGCATCTGATGGAAAAATATAATATTAATCATTACTCAACATTTAGCATAAAAAAAGCATCGATTGTGGAACGCTTCAATAGAACTCTGAAAAATCTGGTTTGGCGGCAATTCAGTGCAAATGGTACATATCAATGGGTTAAAAACATAAAGACTTTAACAAATCAGTACAATAAAACTATGCATCGTACGATAAAGATGCGGCCTATTGACGTTAACAAATCAAATGAATCCAGTTTACTATCCTCAGCTTTCAATCATACTAAAACTTATGGATGGCCAAAATATAAGGTTGGCGAGCATGTTCGCATCAGTAAATACAAGCATCTGTTCGAGAAGGGCTACACACCAAACTGGACAACTGAAATATTTAAAATTCGTCGAGTGCAGCTCACGAATCCAGTTACATACTTACTTGACGACTACCAAGGAAACCCAGTTCGAGGCTGTTTCTATGAACTGGAGCTGAGCAAAACAAAATACCCAAATGATTTCCTGGTGGAAAAAGTTTTGAAGACGAAAGGATCCAAAGTCTACGTTAAATGGCTAGGATTTACAAAAGAACACAATTCATGGATAAATAAGAATGATTTATTGTAACAATTTGGTTGAACTTATTTATAATAAACATTATTTTTTCTTATAATGCTACGTATATTTATTTATTAAACTATTGCCCCATGCTAATGTACTACAAGAATTAGGTATGATGAATCTTTTATCATCATCACCCGATAGGCTTACTTTATTCACTAATCTAGTATAAATAAGATGCTTATCACATCTGAACACATACATTTTGTTAAACATTTTAATTTTATTGTTTTGAGCACATTTAAGAAAGTCTGATGGCTCTATTTCTCTATTTACTACAGATTTTTTTATTCCTTTAATTTTTTTAATGCATGATTCATCGGTAACTATACAATAAGATTTGGCTTTAGTGCCAATGAATTCTGTAATGGGAGCTAGAGGGCTTTCATCCTTAAATTTCCCCAGCACTTTTTTGTTTGCATGTGGAATATGATATGGATTATCTGTGTCATAATTGCTTGTATCAAATAAGCTAATGTTATTTTTAATGTCTTCATAAATATCGGATGTTTCAATGTCGTAAATGAATGAGTCTGTGTCCATATAGAGAAGCTGCGCCCGATCTTTATATTTCTTTTGAATAAAATTATAATGAAAATCGTACATGAGTGTTTTCGATAAATCAAGAATTGCGAACCCGGTATATATAGGCTTTTTATATTTGACATTCACCCGATTCATTTGAATCAAAACCAAATTCTCATTGATGTCTTTACTACTGTGAAAGTAGGGTCTACTAATATAATAATTGGCCCCTTTTTTCTTGCCAATGTTTTCCCAATGGGTTGAAACTTTTACATCAACATGCTTGTCCACGTTTTCCATCGTTTTACCAAAAACGCTGTTGTTCATTAATTTATAAAAGTCTTTTTCGAAATCAGTTGCGGCTTTTGTACGCATTTCGGTATTTAAGTCTATATAAGTTTTTAGCCAGGGTGACTGAGTAAATTCTAATGCCTGGTTTATCTTTACTAATTTAAGCCCGGACCGTAAACACTGTTTTAAATTTCTATAATGAATAATATAATTCTGTTTATCAGATTCAGTTGCCAACAATTTTTTGTATTTTGAAGTTTCAAGAGGGGGGACTTGATTTTCTGGGCAAAATGGGAGATCATTATGAGCTGAATGGAGTTCTACTGGATAATGTAAGTCAACAGACAAAATGACACCCTTAGAAGCATCGTCTTCAATACTCATTACATCCAAGCACTCAATTTCATGGTTATTTAGCCAACGGAAGTCGCTTATGGGTAAGTACTGACTCATTGCCCACCCGTAAAGATTATTCGCATCCACATACAAGATGTAGTTACTAGCAAGATTTGAGTCATATTGGGAGATGTATTTGTTATTTGCCCTTGCATGTCTCTTACTGCATTGGCATAGCCCGCCCCTTATCCCACGCTTTACAAACTGGTACATGTCAATATCGGTCAGCAGTTCCAGCTCGACTTTAGTGCTTTTCAGCATACTATCCCAACTAAGTGAGGGCGCTGTGAAATAATGAGCCGGATCAAGCTTATAGGTCTGCAAGCATACATTTCTGAACTCCTCAAATATATCTGTCAGTAGCAGCACATCTGTGATCAGGTATATATCCGAGTATTGGCCTAGAGTTTGGCAGTTGAATTTTCTCCAAACATTTTGAGCGTGGTCATACTCTGCGTCGGTGATGTTGCTATTTTGCAATGTGCTATAAAACGATGATTTAGCTGGTAAGGATGACTCATTGAGTTTATCGAAACAATCAATGTACTCATAAGGAAAAACACCTTTCTTAACGACAAGTTCAAGCAGCTCATCGTCGTGATGATATCGACGGGTTTCGAAAAATTTGTCTTTGCTGAGGTTTTGGGCAAGTTGGTCTAAACTACAGCTCATGAATCGGTATGAGTCGATAAACCTTAACGCAATGTTTTGTTCATCGATCCTCATGTATTTCGTAAAGGAAATGTATTTCTCCTTATTTTTGGGAATGACACTGATATTACTAGAATCTCCTCCAAAGTTTGGAAATATGAAGTGGGCGTCATAGCCACTCAAGTTATGGAAAACAATTGGAATGAACTTGGGTACTCTATAAAGAAGATTGCAATTATTACATGCTGCACCTCGAAATGCTCCAGTTAAATGGCAATGGTCTCGCACTTTCTGAATTTCCGGTCCAAATTTTTGTCCACATATATGACAAGATATAGAGGCTAGAAACTGGGTTTCCTCTGCAGCTGTTATTTGCATTGGCTTATTGTTTTTTAAGATTTTGATCATCTTCTCAACATCACGCTGCAGCCTAGTCAAGAAAACATCAACACATCCTTCACCCCGAAATATTTCTAGTTTGTTAAGAGATGAATCATAACTACATTTGATGTAATATGCAAAACTGAATGGTAAATGCCGATGAGTGCTCTCTGTAAATGAACTTTTAGGGCAAGGTGAACATGAATGGATTGGTTGCAATATAGCTTCGAAATCTGCATAGACTATGAAAGGGACTTTAAGTTGCTTCCCGAAATTTTCAAATTTCAATATTTTATCATTGTCTGTTGGTAGAATTGTGCGGATTTTATTGCAATCGTGCTCAATATGTTTATTGTATCGCTCAATAGTTGTGAATTTTATGAGACAACCATCACATAAATATGATCTATGCTCGTAGCGGGACAAGCCACTATTCACCAATCGGCTCAGATTTTTTATCCAGCAGTAATGACCATTAGTACCACTATCGTTCTCAATATAGAGTAAATTTATGTGTCGCTCTTGTCTATTTTTAGAATAATAAAATGGACCAATAATGGAACCGTCCTTCCACCCATAAACGTTGACGCTTATCCCATTATTTTGCTCAACAATAGGGATATCGTTTAAACAAATCGGCATACTAGCACCCTCCAAGTTTAAAACACTTGAATAATATGGATATGAGTTGACATGGTCACAATTTAGTTCAACAGGATATAAAGCTGAAACTATAGCCCAGGCAAAGCATGCATCATCAGAGTTTTTAACATTAACACATGCTTTTTTCAAGGCAACTTCTTTTGGTAATGGTAGAAAAGATCCTCCGTGAAATGGCTCATATTTATTAATGTTGACTTGTAAGTAGAGAACCTGCTGGAATGCCCATCCACTATCCCGCTCTTGAAACTCTTCACTTTTCTTTAAAATAATAGCCGAAAAATTTTGATACACTTTATCAATTTCGCACCCGATAGTAACTACGACATTTTTGGTATTAAAAGATTTCAAATCACTCGAGCTATTTTCTTTGTTCACATCGAATTTAATGTAAATTGCAAACAGTTCCACATTGACTTTCACCGTAGTAAGCTCATGAAACTGATTTTGCAATAGTTCTTTAAAACAATTATTCTCCCCTCTCAAAAACTCCTCAATGCTTGATTTCTCATTTTCGTTATTAATCTGGTATGAGGCTATTCGACTTGCAAATGCTTGTGAAATTTTCATTACTTTCTCGTCTTGAACATGATTGATTTTACCGACATTTGTTTTATGCAAATTACTTCTGAGATGGTTTTTAAAATATGATTTTATAATGTCTTTTTCA
Source organism: Nemotelus nigrinus (assembly GCA_947369275.1). NCBI lineage: Eukaryota > Metazoa > Arthropoda > Insecta > Diptera > Stratiomyidae > Nemotelus > Nemotelus nigrinus. The sequence goes on along the minus strand of OX376372.1, from coordinate 203,076,690 downwards.
CAAATATGGCAATGCATAGTACCAAAATTATCATGCTTTCTTTTGATAGCTGTTCGCTGAACTTGCACCACTTGATTATTTTCGGACATAGACTCATTCAACTCAAGATTCGAGCTTTCGCGATCTGACTCTTTAGCTATTAGGGCTTGTGCACTTGATGAGTTCTCTATAACATGTTTTAACTTTATATGCCTTTTCAAATTGCCTGAATTATCAAACCCAGTTTTACAAATACTGCATATGCTTATCGATTCCGTTCTCTCATGTATACTCTTGATGTGACGCTTCAAATTATCTGATCGGTTAAAATTTTTGCTACAACTGGGGCAGGCAAACATTATAGATTATATGCAATAAAATTTTATTATATACTTAATCAAATATTAAGAGTATATATAATATAAATAACTAAATTATGTGTCGCGATGATGTTGTATCTCCCGGCACTACCAATGTTTTCCACTGCGAGTAAATTGTGTCGTCAATAGTATCGTCTTCGTCCGCATATAATACCGGCTTCTCTATTTCATCGACTGGGTTCTTCGCAACAGATTTTCCAATATCTATAAGATGTTAGTCGTATATGCCTCCACCGTCCTTGACTAGACCTTTTGATGTAATCGACAACGAACTTTTGCTTATAATGTCCAACGTTTCCCCAATTAGCTTGTTGTATCGGTCAGGCAAGAACAGTACGTTCTCTTCCAATTCAAGACAAATTTTTTCGCCAAATTTTGTTTTCTTCACGCTACCATTCAGCACTTTGTACGTCGTCGTAGCACTACAGCCCCTCTCGGGCCTTGGCTTAACACGTTGTACGGCTGGTTAATAACCAAGTCTTTTACGCTAATAAAAGGCTTAAAATATCTTGCGATATCGTTGAATGCTTGTATAGCTTCTATTTTGGCTTTTTTTATAGTAGCGTCCCGATTATTGCCTACCGAGCTAAATGAGCGTTTTAAACCTGGAAGCGGAAGAAAACTACTTTTTTATTTCCAATCTGCTTCACTGGCTCAAATTATTTTCATACAGACACACACATAAACAACCATATACGCATGGCTATATAGAGGCACAATTTTAACCGATTTCAATATTTTTTTTTTACGCTAACTCTAACTCACTAACTCTATATATATAGAAAATTGGTACTTACCAGCTGATTAATTAAGCACTTTAACACTTTTGAATATATTTTTTACTAGCACTTTGCAGTCACTCGCACTAAACGTTTCTGATGTAGATACTTGCAAACAGCCTCCTTTTAAAACAATCTCTTATCACGTAAATACACTTTTTTTACACGCTGTATCATATTGTCGTATAGTTCTTATTGACCGGAAATCCTATTCTCTTATCATGCACATGCTAAAAAACGCATTTCTCATGTTGCGATATTCGTTTGCTGCTGCTATCAATGAAACTCAAGTTTTTTCATAGTCACTGCTTTTTTTACACGCTGTACCATTGTTGAAATATTTTCATTCACCGGATATCCTATTCTCTTATCACGCGCATGCTAAAAACGCTAGCATTTCTCATGTTGCGAAATCAAAGCCATTCACCCTAATTTTAATAAAACGGTCAAAGACACAAACATATGACAAAAAACAATAACATTTCTCAAGTGAAATTCGTTTGTTGTCATATTTCTCATGTTTCGAAATCAAAGCCATTCACCCCAATTTTAAATAAAACGGTCAAAGACACAAATCTATGACTATAAAAAACAATAACATTTCTCATTCATTTGTTGACATTCTAATTATTTCAAACGCTCAATAAAATTCTAATTATTTCAAACACTATGCGACAATCGCCGGCGCTATGACGATCAAGGTCACATGACCCCATCTTCGCTATAAAAAACGTTAGCATTTCTCTTGTTGCGAAATCAAAGCCATTCACCCCATAGGCTATAATTAAAATTGAATAAAGACACAAGCACATGACTATAAAAAACAATAACATTTCTCATGTGAAATTCATATGCTGTTATCAATCAAATTCTAATTATTTCAAACGCTATGCGAAATTTAATATTCAAAGCCATTCATCCCAATTTTAATAAGACGGTTAAGGTCACAACATGATTATAAAAAAACATTAACAAAATAACATCTGTGAAATTCAGTTGCTGTTATCAATAAAATTCTAATTCACACGCTATGCGATAATCGCTGGCGCTTTGAAATTCAATATTTATTCATCCCAATTTTAATAAGACAGTCAAGGCCAAACGGCATGCTTCACATAATTTTCATCGTCATCCTCCTCCGTAGCGTCATGCTTCACATAATTTGCACCGTCAGTGACGCCATCCTCCACATCGACGTCATTCTCCTACTTCTCAGCACGGAAGCGTAATACACCTTCTTATCTCCCCTTATCAGTGACCTAAGGGAACACCTCCTATTCAGTGACTTTAGGGAATACCTCCTTATCAGTGACCTTGGGGAATACCCCCCTTATCAGGGACATCATCGTGCTCGCTAGCCTCGTGACCCTGCTTATGACGTCATCCTCCTCATCCTCATCCTCATTGTCTATATCCAGAACCGGTATTCTATATCTACTGTTATTTTGTAAAATATTTTTAAACACAGTTAATGTTCGAGGCAGAGGACCAAGGTTAAGGTTATTATGCTGACGAGGCAAACGCAAAAGGGGAGAAAATAAATAGGTGTCGGTACGGGCAAATGTAACATTAAATTTGAAAAATGTTCTATTAGGACGGCCCGAATCTCTAACAGAAAGGTGAATGCTGGGGTCCACCAATATACAGCCGTTGGAAAGTTTAAAGAGGAGGCACTCGTCGAGGAACATTCTACGTGACTCAAGGGAAGGAATTTGAAGGATGGAGAGGCGCATACTTTAATCACAATACGGAATACTGTACTTATAGAACAATGAGCGGGTGAATCTGCGTTGCACGGATTCAACCGCAGCAATCAAGTATGCGTAATGTGGACACCAAATTTGGCAACAGTATTCAAGAACACTACGAACGAAGGAAAAAAACAGATATAGAGGAGTGGAAAAATTAATAAAATGTTTAGAGGATCTAATGATGAAGCCGGAAAAACGAGAAGCCTTGGCAGTGACGTGTAAAATATGTAAATCGAACTTCAACTTGGAATCGAAAATCGCGCCAAGGTCCTTGAAACTAGCAACAACATTGAGAGGGGAGCCGAGGATAGAGTAAGAGAAGAGAAAAGGGGATGTTTTGTAGGTGAAAGACATTTGATGACACTTCGAAACATTCAAAGTGAGAGAATTCGCTGCGCACTAGGTAGCCAAAGTACCCAAATCTTTCTGCAATAAGGAACAGTCACTAGCGGATTCTATCACTCTGAAAATTTTGAGATCATCAGCGTACAAAAGACAGGGTGAGTTAAAGAGGGAAGGAAGATCGTTAGCAAACAAAAGGAACAATAAAGGACCAAGAATAGATCCTTGCGGAACTCCTGAGGTAGGAAAAAAGGGTGTAGAAGAGCAAAAGTTAAGAATCACAACACAAGAGCGATCACAAGCGTAGGAGAACCAAGAAAAGAGGACACCAGAGAGACCAAACCCTGCTAACTTTGACAGAAGAATAACATGGTTCACAGAATCGAAAGCCTTGGCAAAGTCTGTATATAGGACATCTATTTGCTTTTGCTTGTCGATTGCGGAAGCAACGGTGTTTGTAAAAGACAATAAGTTTGTAGCCGTTGACTTACCTTTAACGAGTCCATGCTGTTCACTGGCCAGCAAGAGCTGAATAAGAGGGTACTCTCTATTGTAAACTACTCTTTCGAAGAGCTTACTAAAACATGGCAAAAGGGATATAAGACGGTAATTAGGAATAAAAGAAGTATCACCAGCTTTATGAATGGGAAATATGTTGGCGGATTTCCAAAGGGCAGGAAAGGTACCGGTGGAGATGCTAATGTTGAAAATTATTGACAGAGGAACACACATAGAGGAAAACAGTGATTTGGTGAAAAAATTCGGAATACCGTCAGCACCGAGGCTAGCACTTCCATCGAGGGACAACATTAATGATTCGGCTTCCAAATGATTAGTTAAAGCAATAGAAAGGGTACGATCAGGCGTGGGAAAAATTGTTGAAGGCGAAGAACTACTGAGATGGGAGGTAAAAGAAGAAAAAAATTGAGCAAACAGCTCGCAGGAATCCTGAGGTGAGGACGCAGACTTATCATGAAGCTAAATGACAGAAAGTGTGCCAGAGGAAGTTTTAAGGGATTTGATATAAGACCAAAAAGGCTTAGGATTTTCTCGTGAGCAGAAGTTTTTGATGCTTAAAATATAGGTAAACTGGAGGAAGGTTACCGTTCTTGTCCGATGTGAAGTTTCAAAAGTTTTCCTTTGGTTGTATAGACAAAGCATAAGATTTCTATATGAGTTGGGTTTCACTGTAATGGGTTTCACTGATAGTCTGAAGGTTTTCACTTTCAATGCCTGCCGTAGCTGCAGAGTTGCCAGCACGTTCATAAAAAACACACGTGTTTACAACTTAATAACAACAATATGCCCTGTAAGTTTCATACTGATTTGATAATCTGGTCAAATGTTATCGCAATTCAACAAATTTTCAAATTTTCCCAATCTCATTTTAGGTTCCTAGCGCACACATAGGGTTAAAAATGTCAAAAAAATTATCAGATTCACATTTAGATCACGTTCAAAATTTATTCCATTAATTTTATTTTTGCAAAAGTTATTTGTTGACAGAAAAATAGGTATATTTAAAATATCACTAAAATGGCCACCGGCGTCAAAGGGTTAACGATAATTAACATTTGGTGTAACTTGGACCTATTCCGCATAAACACAAATGTATCCAGAAAGTTTCAGCTTAAGGGGGGAAATACATATAAAATCGAAAAAAAATTGCTAATTTCAGATTGATTTAAAATATATATATTGTTTATTTAGAAAAATTTTAATATTAAATCCTTAAAGTACATGTCTCAAAGTAAATGAAAATATTTTTTTTTATAATTTTTAAAAAAAAAAATGGCGGCAATGCGAGCGAATGAAAAAAACACATCAAAAACTGCCTCGTACAACTTAACGCTTTTTCCGGGGAACTTGCAACATTCAGAGAAAAAAAAATATGCTAATGAGATACATAATTCATAGGTGAACCTATAAAATTTATAAAAAAAAAATTAAATTTTCAAATTAATTTTACATTAAACAAAAAAATCGATTATTTTCAAAAAAATCACGTTTTAAACATTAATAAACAAATTATTTTTCCAAAATTACAAAAAGATAATACTCTTTTATAGATGTGGTATAAATTTGAGCCGGATCGGTTCAATATTTATTGAGATATCATGAAAATTGAAAAAGTACTACTTTGAGAAAAACGCGTTTAAAGTTTTAAACCTCCACCGACCTGGGGAACGCCGCGCTGCCTATAACTGACTCTAACTCAAAAATGTTTTTCTGGTATATTTTAAGAGCATTTCAAAAATTTTGATGTAATAAAAAATCGATTTTTTTTTTAGCAATTACATGTATTTTCTCCACTAATCGGATGGCGCGTTCCCGAGAAATAGTCACTGAATTTTTGGCCAAATCACTTTTGATACTAATGTTCTTCGAACATTAGTAAAAAAAATTGTATCCGAAACCGCTGAACAAAGAAACAGTTCGACGAAAGAACCGAAGAACAAGATATCTCACAACGTCTAAGACGTATTTAGTCGGTTAAAAATAATCTGCTAAAGGGTATGTAAGAAATCTAGCCAATTCCTGGAGGAGATTTCATCCTCGTGCTAACATCGGATACATACTCAGCAAAGGTATACTTAGCAGAGGGAAATACTAACACTTTTCCACATTGCGGAGAAGGGTCTTCCTATGAATAATGGACCTTCCGCATAATTTTTCAAGATCCGGCTTAAAAAGTCTTTGGGAACAGGATTAAGGTGTACGTTAGAACAGTTCAAATAAATAAAGCCTGCCAATTATTGATAAGTATTTTAATAGTACCGCTGAAATGGGTTGAATTCAGAATGGAAGAATCAAGCATTATAATCCCGATTTTTAGAATCAGCCTCGAATGTAGAAAAATTTATTTCAAAAGTACAGCCAGTGCTTAATCTTACTGATGGTTGTCCATACCGTAACCAGAAACAATATCGTCATTAGTAACAGTCATTTCGGTATAAATTTACTGTATGGTTTCTGCGTAAATGTAGGGGCTTCACCATTCAACAACAGTTGGTCTTCTTGGCGATATTAAAGATGAATGCATCCGTAAGAGAGCGAAGTTTCAAGTTTACATATCAATAGGTAAAACCTATGGTATCCTACAGATGTGAATCATGGGCTTTTACAGTTTCACATCGTTTCTTGCCGTTCCAATCAATTCGAATCCGCGTTTTGTACCCTTACTTTAAAATTCATTATGTTGCCTTACATTACTTAAAATTTGTTTTGTTCAAAAGACATCTAAATGACCCTTCTCTGAACAATATTCGCACTCTATATTACATTGCACGACCAAATAAAGCATCGGATCATTAAATTCTCTATCAGAAATCTCTTTCATTTCCTATCCGTACATTAGAACACATTATTAGGTTAACCGGGTCCTAACTTCTCGTGCAAGTGCCCAGTGTCATCAGGACTATCTTTTTTAGGTAATGACAATTAACTTCAAAGAAAAATGTTCACAACGATTGGAATTACAAATCACAGTTTTTTTTGCAACTTATTCTTCTGGAGGTGGAGATAAACACAAAAATACTCTATTGCTAAAAAGCTGGTGTATCCAATATTTTCCAGGCTCTTCATCCTAATATCAGGACGTTCTGGAAACTTGTCGTCGCCATAACACTGAGTTCATTCAATTAAAATGTTTAATTTATTCTCGAGAAGATCCGTGTCGTAGACAGATGTGGAGAATGAGGGAATATTATCAACAGAGCAGCACAGAGCCGATAGATGGTGATGACGATGAAATGGGGATGAAAGTTGAAGTTGCTGATGTATACGAGTATTAACTCTAGGGCTAGTGAGAGTCGGGGCGAATCAGGTCAATCGTTTTGTTTGAAATTGAATGTAAATACTTAACTGATGAATTTTCGAGTGGATGATACACATGTGTATCGCTCGGATAGGAAATTTTCATTCGCTTCAAGAAGCGAGCTCATATTTCCAAGATCTGATTTTGCATCTGAAGGTATCATTTAAAGGAGGCTTATGTGTGTTTAGTACATAGCTAATGTTGTTTACAGAGTCAAATCTTTATCTTTTCCCAGAATAAATACAACTTCACAAAACGGAACTAAAACAATTTCCTTTTAGCCTCTAGTCACCAAGCAACATACAATCTATATCTTTTACAATTTTGGAAAATTGAGTTCATAATTTCCCATACGATCTGCACATCTCACCTCTTCTTTTGTTTGTCGGTTTTTTATTTTATTTTCAGGAGCATCATAACCCTTTCCTGAAACATACACAGAAAAGGACTTTCCGCAATGTTGAAGCTCCTTTATTTTCCCATCCGATTTCACCCGCTCCGTACACGACCTAGATTTTTACCTGTCTGCTTGATGATTTACAAGCGTTTTCTTAACATTCGCTCGTTCGAAGGAAATTTCCTTTATATCATCACTCGAGCGCGGTATGTTTTTGAGTCAGTATCAAGATGAATATGTCAATAGAACGACACGATTACACTCTTTTTTTCAGTGTTCACTGCTGGAACAACATTGATTTTTTCTCGAGAGTGGTTGGTTCCGTATTGATCGGAACGAAGAACTGGATTAGGTAGGCGGATGGTAGGACATTCGGTTAACACATGTAAAAGGCTCATGAACGAATTGAATTCATTGTGAACGAAAAGCGGAGTGAAGGTGGAAATTTACATTATTGTATCCTTGTCAACAAATCAAGGTGAAAAATGACGAATCGTGTATGAATTTAAATTAAATCGAATGGGAAATGAATAACACTAACCTGATGTGGGTAGATGGTTGAATGTAAAATTATTTAGATTTGGGATGAAATGTTGTTTTGATGAGCATGAATTGAAATGACGGGTAGGTTTATCCAAAGTGATTTGAAATATTCCAGGAGGGATAGTTTTAGTTCTAAGCTCCTATGACTCCCATTCAGCATTAAAAACATATCAAATTCAAGACATAGGATATGGATGCGGACAGAAGCTCTCGAGGGTTTTTCTTTAAGGAATGATTTGAATTTTGACTAGAAATGATTTTAGACATGTAAACATCAGGACGGAAATTTATTCCAAACGAATAGAACGAAATGAGATATTTGTAGGCAAAGAAAAACATAGATACATTTTTTTTTGGAAAATTTAAGTATTCATAAAGCACTGAAAAGTCCAATTATCGCTTTATTAACAAACTTCATCTTTCTATTCCATTCAATTTAATAAGCAAATCAGCGGGTATTCCCGATTTAACCTTTTTTCTAAATTTCAAACAATTACTTAGTTTGTATATCATTTTGTAACCAATTTAATTTCTCATCTCAATACTAAAATAATACTAGAATTACATAATCTACTTTTATTGTCTTTAGAATTCAAAGCTTTTGACTAAAGTTCCAATGTTCGAAAAAACTTTTATCTCGGTAATAGAAAAATTTGACATACCATGTAATTAGCAGTATGGTTTGCTCTCATTCAACACATCTCTTAGGTGATAAGTCGTTTACAATTAGATTTTGCAGTGTGGTATTCAACGGGATTTCGGAATGCATTTCAGAGTTAGCAGCAGGTGTTACAGATGCTGACGATTTTTTTTTAACCTATGAAGGAAATTGGCTTTACTACCAAACGGAAATCGTCGCGGACACATTTATTCAGGCTTTATTCTTTTTACTGAATTTTCAAAGAAAATTCAGTAATATATATATATATATATATATATATATATATATATATATATATATATATATATATATATATATATACATATATATATATATATATATATATATATATATATATATATATATATACACAGTCAAAACCGTTTACAGCGACACCGGATATAGTGTACAATCGGATATAACGAACAAAATAGTCGGTCCCAAGAAATAACATACAAAAAAAGCATTGAAATTGCTTACAGCGAGCACATCGGTTAGAGCGAACACATTTCTAGGAACGGTGGCTGTTGAAATATCGGTTACAGCGTACCATTGTGCGATTTTTTCAGTTCTGCTCTGTTTTTATGCACGAGAACATGTCGCGGCAACAGTTTACGATTGAGGAGCAATTCGGAATAATTTGCCGGGTCGATTCAGGTGATACCGCGAGCTCGATCGCTCGTGAATTCCGCACATCACATTCAACGGTTGCTGGAATGTTGAAACACCGTGAGAAAATTATAGCCCAATTTGATAAGTGCTAAAAGGTAAAACGAGTTCGTTCATCAAGCCACACAGACACAGTGCTGCCAGAAAATTTTCGTTCAAGGAGCTCAATTTGGCTTTTAAAATAGCCCAAAATAGCCCAACACTGCTACAAAATAGGTCGAGGCCAAAATTATGCCAAAAGATTTTCTTATTAGATGCAAAAATAAATGTTTGTATCCTTTTTCATATGGGTATTTATTTTTTGTTTGTTTATATACAAATCTCTCATATGGCCGAAAATATACTTACAATTTCGTTTTTATTTTCTGATATAGTAAACGTGTAAATTTAAAAATCCATTATTTGTATCGTATCTGGTGTTATTTTAGAGTCGTTGTAACATATTTTCTTGAAATTCAAGAGAATTAGAATTCGCATCAAAGATGTCAAAAAATTTAGTTGCATTTCATTTGAAATTTTTGTCTTTTTGTTATTTATCATATTAAACATATATCGACTACTGTTTTAGACGCAGGAATATATAGTAATCAAAAAATGAGCTCGCATATTTCTTTGAAAATTTGTTATCTGCAGTAGATTTTATTTCACTGACTTTTATCCAAAATTTTACCGTGCTCAGGGTATATTAATCATTTGTTCATACTTATGAGTTTTACTGGCAAAAATTTAAATTTCAATCTTATTGCGGAATAACTTAGGTAGACGGTCAAATAATAGACAAATAATAGACAATTACGTTCAATCGGAATTTAAAACATAAAGCGAAGATTTTAAACATGAAGTGAAGAGATTTCCGTTCAAGATCGAGGAAATAAATTGTGAATTCAATTTGACATATTTTTAGTAGTTGAAATCTGGACTGGTCAGTGGAGCCCAAAAAGTCGCCAGTAGCCCAAAATTTAATTTTGTCGTCAAATGCAACGGAAAGATAGCCCAATTGGCGAGAAATCGCCCAATCTGGCAACAGTGCACAGACATTGAAAATGCTTTAATTGATTGGTTTAAGCAACAACGTGCAAATAACGTACCCGTGAGTGGACCCATGCTACAGGCTAAGGCTGAACAATTTAGTGTCCTTCTGAACAAGGAGTCGTTCAAGTGCACCGCTTCCTGGATTCAGCGTTTCCGATCGCGCACCAATATTGTTCATGGAAAAATTTCGGGTGAGTCAGCAACTGTTGACCGAGCAATTACGGGGGATTGAGTTGAAAATGTCTGACCGAAACTCAGAGCTGGTTACACAGATGAGGAAAGTTTTAATGCCGATGAAATGGGGTTATTTTTCAGATTAACGCTTGAAATTTAAGGAAGAGAAATGTACTGGCGGAAAGTTATCAAAAGAGCGTGTCACAGTTCTCGTTGCAGCCAATATGACCGGTTCAATAAGAAGGAAATTGTTGGTGATCGGAAAAAGTAGAATGCCGCGATATTTTAAAAATATCAAAAATCTCCCCGCTGATTATGACTTTAACAAAAAGGCCTGGATGACGTCGAATATCTTCGAAAAAAACTCTCAAAAATTGGGACAGTGAACTTTTGAAGTAACACAAACGTATTGTTTTAGTAGTGGATAATTGCCCATCTCATCCTCCAATTGACGGATTGCAACAAATCAAACTCGTTTTCCTGCCTCCGAATTGCACGTCCGTATTGCAGCCCATGCACCAAAGATTTATACGAAGTCTAAAGGTCTCCTTTAGAAAAGAATTGGTGCATAAAATCATCGAAAAAACCGAAAATAAAGACGATGCAAAAGTTAAAAAAAAAAGTTAAAAAACCATTACCAACTGTTTTCGCGTTTCTGGTCTAACTAACGATATTCCAAACTAAAATTACAGATTTTTTTCTCTGAATTTGTGTTTTTTTATATTGCCTTCACAACCAACAAAAAACGTCATGTACACACATATATACATGTAAATTTTATGAATAAAAGATCACAATAACGCATTGTATTATGAATATTGTTTATTTATTGACTACCTTCTCATTTCAATGGCATATATACACACATACTAAGCTATCTAACTGCAATTAAAGCGAACTGTTGAATGTTCAATATAACAACTCTAATAGCGAACTGTTCGCTATAACCGATAATATCGCTTAAAGAGAACACTGGCCACAACGTACAAAAGCTGCCGGTCTCTTGGAGTTCGTTGTAAACGATTTCGACTATATATATATATATATATATATATATATATATATATATATATATATATATATATATACATATATATATATATATATATATATATATATATATATATATATATATATTATATATATATATATATATATATATATATATATATATATATATCATATATATATATATATACATATATATATATATATATATATATATATATATATATATCATATATATACATATATATACATATATATACATATATATATATATATATATATATATATATATATATATATATATATATATATATATATATATATATCATAAAATGATTAAGGGAGATAATCGCTGGAGTCGCCGAATCAACTGAGCTGAAATTTTTGGAGAACAAAGATGTATATAGTATGTAGGTCCATGACTTGCTAGAATTGAGATATCTTTAACCCTTTGGTGGTGGCGGGCATTTTAGTGAATTTTCCAGTACTACTATATTTCCAAGCAGTGTCAATTTTTGTTAAAAAAGTATTGGGAATGAAAACATATTATATTCTTAGCTTGTCTATGATAAAAAATTGAAAATTTTGATCCGTGTGTCGGTGCTGAGTGCCTAAAAGTAGGCAAGGATTTTTTTGCAAATTTTAATTTGTCATAGCTCCTGACAAAAACATTAGATCATCGTGAAAATTGCAGAGCGTGTTGATGTTGACCAAGAACTAACACATATGGAGTTTCAAGACAGTGCGGGTAGCCCTGTAGCTACAGCAGGCTCCTGAAAAAAAATCCTTCAAATCAACGACCCTCCTGAAAAATTTTTGCTTTTTAACAAAAACTTCAAATCATTGATATATTTTAACCGGTATCCATCATGCCAAACCAAAATTTTCAAAATTCAGGTTTGCACAAGAACGGCAACCCATCACCAAATTACCTCTATTTTCAGCACTCGAAACTTCTGTTCACGAGAACTGATGACCGGCTTATCTAATCATAATGAAATTCCCAGGACATATTGATATTAACTAGAACCAGGTCTGATAGAAGTGATTTTGAAATGCAGGTAACACTGTGGTAGTGGTACCATCTTGAAAAAGCACTTAGAAAAAAAAACTGCGTTTTGGCCTACAGCTTCCGATTCAGCTGCCAGATTTCAACCAAATTTACACAATATTTGGACCTTACCCCAAACAACATTTGACAAATTAGAATAGAATTGCCAGCTATGGCGATTTTGATCTCCTAAGTCTTGTTAATCTGCTGAGCAATATAAAGTTTTTTTCCCTATAACTTCCGGTACAGTTTTGAAATCAAAACGAAATTCATGCAGTAAATGGACCTTATTATAACCCAAATGTCGTAGGAATTTCGTCAAAAAATCATGAAAGGGCTGCCAGCTATGACCATTTTTGTAATTTTTTGGAATCCCTTTACCAAGCGATTATCCCATTAGATTTCCAAATGGGAATGATCTTGCAATGAAAATTAACAACAAATATTAACGTTTTGAAAATTTGAAAAGTGTTGCAGCAGCTCCCTAGAGTAGGACGAAACAATTGTTCAGCATATAACGCCAATAGTGACATCTAGTTGCAACTAGTAATATATACACACATTTAAAAATCAAATTGAATTATGAATTATTTTGTCACTACTGCTATGATTTAATTTATACTAAAACATTGGAGTTAAGAATATACAAATTAAAATTATTAATCAAGAATAAACTAAATATCGTTTATTTTTCAAACTGAATATGGCACCTTAAATCATACATAAAAACATATGGGAAAGGAAATACACGAGAATCCGCCAACTTTATAGTAAAGCGAAAGTGGAGACCAGGCCGCCATTTATTGTGTGAATAAAATTATGGCAACCATGAAATTTTATTCAATTCCAGTCAAAAACATGCAATTAATCTGTTACGCATTTTGTAATCAATGAAAATTAAATTCACCAATTTCGAAAATAAGAGTATAAGAGGTTTAAATAATAATAAATTCAAATTTAATGATTATCATATATGTGGAGTTTTTCCCCACTCAAGATGGAGAACAAAAACACGATAAAAGGCAGAGCCAACTCTACAATCGTTCTACTTGCGATTAGGCTCATCTCAAGCAACACATTCTGGAAGGTATTGTGCTTGAAATATGCTAATTGTTTCTTCCTATCTCTTTACTAACCGTTTTTTCAGGAATTTCGAATAGATGTAAACACATGCCGATAAGGCTATTTTTACACAACATTCAAATTCCAGCTTACTCACTTATAAATTTAATAGAACATAAGAAGTGTAGTAAATAAGCCAATAACAAATCCACGTGTAGTAAAGGTTGTGTAATACTAATGTACGGTACACCAAGAAATTACCGTTTCGTATGGTATGTTGATATGCTACAAAGCTCATAGAACATACAATATCCAAACGGTAATTTTAATTCCGTACCAATTTGATAAAGAAATATTTGTGATTGAGTGAATTTCATTGGAATTGCAAATTTAATTAATTTTTTTGGTTATATGAAGTTGAATTTATTTGCAATAGAGTTTTGTGTGAATAAGGAACTAAGTGATATTTTCATACCGCTACACACTTCAATTATTTCGTATTCAAGGATACTATTTCTGTGCAATGGTGCATACAGTTTGTGGAATATTTTTTGGTGGTTACCCCAAACCCCAAACCCCAAAACCCCAAAATTCTTTTCACCTGTGTAACTTTCAGCGCAGTGATTCAACCGAAACGAAAGTCACAGGGTTGGTTTAACTTAACGTGAAGCAGATTTGGTATAGACGAGTATTTTGCACAGGGTAACCAGCATCAGACATGTTCGTAAATATTGCACCAACAGATGCTTCAAATTTCATACTCGAATGTAAAGCATTTGCAATAAAAATAAGGAACTAATTTCTAAATTTTCCGAGTTTTAAAATTTTTTCGGATGACAGCCTCAAGCAACGTTTAACCGCTGAAACTTTCGATGAAATCCTGAGATGAGAACGAAATTTAAAGGATAAGTTGATTTAAGTATGAGCTTGGTATGATTTACTAATTGCTGCTTCGTTGGAAAAGAGTTACCTGCACTGAACATTTTCATAATCTACGTTATAGTTGGGTTTTGTTGCTTTCGATAAGGAATGGTTGATATGATTCTTCAAAAAAGTGTATAACGATTTTCCAAATTTGTTGTTTATTGATTTGTGAAGCTTACTTCCTTGATTTCTCAGACGTCTAAGAATCTTATCAAGCCAAGGCTCAGAAAGTTTATCTTTGCTCATAATTTTAGGAACATATCTTTCGACCGCGTCAAACAGTATTTTGCGCGTCAATATGCTGAAACAATTTATACGGGTTTGAGTCAACAATTTCGCTTGAGACGGTGCTACTAACAGCAAGTAAAACATCACCTCCTCTTGTCTGGCCAGTGGAGACTTAATCACGGTGGATGTAGATAGAGAGGTAATTGAAGAATTTAGTAAAAAAAAGTTTCATCCAATGTAGAATTCAGATTACCCATAAAGTTCCATTCGAACAAGAAGGCTACAAACATCAGTTATGAATTAAGAATCGACATTAATTTTATTTAACCTACCTCAATCGATAGTAGTAAATTAGCAAAATGAGCAATAGAGCATCGATCTGATTGAAGTCTTTTCAAACTATATGGAAGTTTGCTATTTCCTCGTAAATCATTCAACTTAATTTCTTTCGAGAAATGTAAAATATCAACAAAACTCTTACTTCTTCTAGCCTTATTTAAAAAAGAAATCAAAGCGAAATTCAACATCAATCTATTGTCACATACTTGGCAAAATTGACACCTTTTACAGTGGATAAAATTGCTTGCTAATTACTGTGCATATAGGCGAAATAAATACGCAGATATGTACATTGTCTATTTACACAATTCATGATCCAAATCATATTTAGCGCAGAAGGGCTTTGAATTACTAACATAATATCGTGCAGATACTTGCATGTTTCCGAATAGATGTTGACGTTCAAGCGCGTTTCACAACTGCTTATATTACCCATCATTTCGTTTCAGACATAATACAATTCCTAGACTCTTCAATTAATTAACTATTGTACAAATAATCGGAAAATATTCTTATTGTTGTCTTCAACTGATAACGCATCATGAACAACCAACAATAGCCAGAAAATTATTAATCCACAAAAACAATGCTTATCAACAGACAATTACAAACAGTTTAAAGCCAAATTTAGTTATTTCGACATCCAATCTATCTATCAAGAATTAGCACTAGATATCTATCGTCTCTTGATAATTTGTCATAATTAGACAATTACCGTAACTGTAGGCATATTGGCTTAACAAACAGCGTACAGTCGTTTGTTTTTGTTTCCATGACGTAGAACTAATACCTACTATGTACTACCCATATTACTACCTCCCCATCATTATGGCGGTCAAGCGGACCAGCAGCCACTTGTCGGTCAGTTGACTCGGTCAATCAATTGGTCAATTAAGTGGAGTTTTCAACTACCAATTTAAGACTACAAAAAACATTAGCACGTACCACGTCTGTTTTTTTATGTTCTAGCACGAGCGAATTTTCGATATTCGACACGATAAAACGAAGAAAACTTACATCGGCACGTTCCGTTCGCAGAGGAATCATTCCGTTCTATCGAAAGCGAAAATCCAATAAAAGCATGGAATAATGATATAGTGTTTCAGATGAAAGCTATTACTCTCGCTGTTTGATGCGTCACGGGCTAGCAATCGCTTGGGTGAGCCTTAAATCAAATAATATTAAAAATTATGATCATTAATCAAAATACTGAAGAGAGTGCTTGAGCTGGCTTCGAATTGTGTACAATGACTTTTTAAGGGATAGACAGACGTTCAATCGTTGGATCGAAAAGCAATCTTGTTAGGATCAGCTGACGTATTGAAGTATGATGCGAAGCAGCGGATTAATAAAATAAATGCGATTCATTTCGACTATTAATTATTGTCAACATTAGGTCTGTTCCCGGACTTTCAGTCACTGAATTTTCCTGAATTTTCCTGAATCATGTGGTGGGGGAAATTCATGAAAAGTACGGGAACGCTCTCATTGCATTTCCTGAAAATTGACAAACAAAAGTGTCAGTTTTCGGTTTTTGGAAGAACAATAGTGATTGTACGGTTATCCTGAGCGGTGATAAATTATTGCCACAAAAATATTCGACCTTCATAGCAAAATTACGCAAAAAATATGTTGCTTGCCGCGCACATTTGAAACTATTTACTCGCACCACACCATTTGACACTTTTCAGTATTTTTCAGTAGCTCAGACCCTACTGAATTTTACTGAGAGAGGGGAAATTTTCAGTTTTCAGTAAAACGGAGTACGGGAACAGCTTCATTGCAATTAATCGCGATTAATTGTAATTAATGGTGGTACGGGAACAGACCTATTAGTTCTTGCATCGATCAACCATCGAAATTATTGCGCTTTAGGAACCTATATATGTACATATGTATATATCGGTAATGAAAGATTACCGTGTTTTATCGTGTAAAAGCAGTTTTAAGTAACTTCAAATCCACTTGACGGCAAGATTTGCTTTCGAGTGGTTGATTTATCGTGTCGTTTTCCATCATATTTTAATAACTTAAAAGAAAAAGTATGAGAAAAAAGAACAGGAAATTGACGAAAACAGTCAGAATTATAATGTGAGCAGAAAAATACTTTATACCGTTCAGAAAATTTCAGTAAGAGAAAGTGAGATTTGGAGATTGACAAAGGGATTGAAAGTGAACTATACATGAGGAGCATATTCCGGTTGGTATAACGATTAATTGCGAAGTGTATTACTCACAATGGAGCCCCATCGAGCCACACTAAATATTCACATATGGGGTATAAATAGATAATATTCGGCATTTTTTTATAAATAGACTAGAGATAGAATAGAGAAAATAAAGTGCATTTTTATATAAATAGATAATATTCGACATTGCGCCCTGGATGATATTGTTGACTCATTTATTCTACTCACCGTACCTAGCACCATTCGATTATCTTTTTTTCTTTACCACGATATAACTCTTCTAATAAAGAAGAAGGTATGAAGAAGGTATCAGTTAACACCTGCATTAATTTTTTGCTATTAAGTTCTAGAACTAGCAATATTCAGAACTCCAAAGCAGCAACAGAAGAGTTATCAAAGACAGAAGGAGGCCAATTTTGATCCAAGAGATTAGATTAAAATTAGAAAAGATTTTACTTTTAGTTTGTTTTTTTTTTGTACATTATTAATCTAATTTAAGTACAATTTACAATAAAAAAATTACTAACTAGCGACTATAATATTTTGGTCTGCTGGCTCTTGTTATTTTAATTTTTTTTATGTTTATCATTTGAATTTTCTTTTGATCTTACACGCTAATTATCATACCCAGCCGCGTACAGTGGCTGGGATTATCCTAGCAATAGCCACTTAAAATCTTGCTTACGCAATGACTTAAGTCTAACTTATACCTAACTAAAACTAACTTATCCTAATTAGACCTAATTCCTTATCCTAGGTCTTACATCTAACCTCTTCTATTCGTTGGGAGGCCTACATAATTAAAAAGCGCATCCATGAGCTGTCGTTGACACGCTATTTTCGCGGGGCGCATAAATGGCTCATTAGAGCCACCGTATCAGTCCGATTTTCATGGCCGTCTGTCAGTCCGTAGAATCTTGTCGTTAATTCTACAACCCGGCTTCAGTCCTGCCTCCTCATACAGGAGAAGGTTCTTCGGCCACCTTTTAGTCACCGGGTTGTAGAGCCTACCAGTACAGAAGCGGAGGATTCTCTTTTCGAAAACCTCTGCTTTTGCCATGGCAGTTTTCGAACAGGTAATCCAGGATGGGGAAGCATAAGTCAGGATAGGCCGGATTAAAGCCTGGTAGCAAATGGACTTAGCTCTGGTGGTCATGCTCATCTTTTTGGCAAAAAGAGGTCTGATGGGTTGAAATGCAGACCTAGCAACTTTGATTTATGCCGCACATAAGGATTAAACTTCAGGAATTCGTGGAAGTCAACACCGAGGTACTTTAGAGATGAGATTGGAGTAATCTTAAAGGTTCCGAACGAAAAAGCAAGTTTTTTCCTTGTTGCGGATTGTTTGAGATCCCCGATATTTAGAAGAATTGCGAAATACACAGAGTTGTGTCTTACTGCTATTTGGTTTGATGCACGTCAAAGTAAAGACTTGGTTCTGCCAAGTAGTATTCCAGGCTCTTCGCTGCTTGGAGCGGGTCTTTGCTCGATGCGAATAAAAGCGTGTGATCAGCATATTGGAGGACTTGGACTTGAGGTTGACTTGCTGGACTAGGAAGATCAGCAGTGTATATTGTATAAAGAATTGGTCCAGTGACAGAGCCTTGTGGTGCTCCTGATGTCACAGGCCCTTTGGTAGAATTTGCTCCATTAACGCTGACATAGAATTGTCTGTTGGTAAGAAAGCTTGCAGTGAGTCTTATAACCTCTTCCGGGAATCCAAACTCGATCAACTTAAAAAGAAGACCTTCATGCCATACGGAATCGAAAGCCTTTTCGATATCTAAAGCACACACCACCGTCGGAGTGCTTTGCAGATTCAAGCGAGACACAAATTGATCCTGCAAGTATGAGATGGCATGCTGCGTCCCGTGCCTGTGTCTAAAGCTAAACTGGTGAACAGAAATCACCCGCGTGAGCCCACAGTGATGTTTTATCATTTCCAGCCAAATTCTCCCAAAGATCTTCTCCAAATTAGGAAGCAGAGAGATTGGGCGGCTTTTGCCCTTTTTATGAATAGGAACAATTTTAGCCACTTTCTATTTTGATTCAAGAGCCATCGGTTGGTCGGATATAATAGATACAGACTGATAACATCCGGTAGCTTGAAGAAAATTAGAGTCTGCGTTCTTGCCAATAATATGATTAATGTCATTGTCATTCAAAATGCGTGTGATTGCATTAGAATTAGATCGAACGACTTGCTGGTTTGTTTCTTCCTACATGGCAAACAGTCGTGGTACAAATCCAGTAAAGAGGATTCCGTTAACTCTTATTCTAGAA
Organism: Nemotelus nigrinus; assembly: GCA_947369275.1. Classification (NCBI taxonomy): domain Eukaryota; kingdom Metazoa; phylum Arthropoda; class Insecta; order Diptera; family Stratiomyidae; genus Nemotelus; species Nemotelus nigrinus. Next base: position 203,057,082 of record OX376372.1, on the reverse strand, counting down.
GCCGACTCTAATGCTTCTTATGGAATGTGGGCAGCTCCAATATGAACAGCTGAAGTGAGACATTTTTTGACCTCCGATATGTCTATTGCAAATGTTGATGACGAACCGACCTTGCTCGCCTTAATTCAGAGGGAGCTTTTTGACGTTACTTTAATCAGTGGGCGGGCACACGCATCTTTTTCCTGACTGGAGGATTAGCCAGTTCTCTGGTCACAGGTACATATCTTAAACGTGGGCGACCGTAACTCAACTGAGCAGATAGCCTTTATTAAAGCATGAAGTTGCAGTCTTTTTTGGAGATTTTATCGGGGAATATCGATTCCTTCTAAGATACGGATCAGGCGATTAACGTTTTTCTCATTGCTTTCAACTTTTCAGCTAAAGCAGCGTACAACCCACTCAAAGGCATAAGAAACCCAAAGTTCCATGGTATAATGCGGAATTTATGGCCCTGCTGAGGGAGTGCAGGAAAGAATTTAACAACGCAAAAAGATCTAATGACTGATCACTTCAAGTATGTCATACGCAAGATAAAGAAGCAGCAAAGCAAATGGAAATCTTTCTGCGTCATGCATGAGTCAAATTGTCTATGTAATGTGAACATCGACGATTATGGGGTATATCTAAACCCCTGACGGTATCTGGACTATACTCTAAGTAACCTTATCAGCTCACATTTTCTGGGGCTTTAGCTCTACATAGGTGGCTCATCGCACCATCAGCTCATCACTTTTTCCTAAAATTTCTAACACTTAATTGAGATGGGCCATAGATTCTATCGAGCCGTTCAAATTCCCGGATTCTGATACCATTCTTCCGGCTGTCGTGCGGCACTCTATAGAAATAACGCTACCACGACTGAAGGAGATATAATATGCATGCTCCTGCTTCTTGTGTGTCATCTTTAACTGAAGAAAAGCAAGAGTTCTGTTTATTCCTAAACCAGGAAAAGCTTTTTACGCTAAATCTAGAGACTATAGTCCAATATGTCTTAGCTGTGGTGCGCGAAAGAATCTAGAAAAAATCATTGGATACTACATTAAAAAGTCAATCGATACTAATTTAATCTCACAGTTACAGTAAACTTAAACCAAAGCCAAGTCTGCTGAATTGCTCTTCCTGCCCTGACCGAGAAAATTGTAATTCTCTCTCTTTCTTTCAGGGAGCATACGCTTGCTGTATTCGTAGGTATTTAAGGTACCTTTAACAAAATTAAGCCTGGCGCTAAATGCTGATATGTGGCTGATAGCTCTTTTCAAGGGGTCATCACGGACACTTTTAAAACTGGTGTTCTTGCTCCTTTTTTGTGAAAAATTACGGCAAACACTCTTCTTAGGCAGCTAGACTGTGTCGGCTGAAAAGTGGTTGCTACTGCGAACAAGTTAGCGATAATAGTGTCAAGCAGTGTCAGAGCTAGCACTATTTACAAGAGAGCACAAAGTTTATCGATTGAATTTACCGAAATTGGAATGATTGATTCAGATTTATCCTTGACTCGAATCTATTATGGGACGAAAACATCACAGTCCAAAAGGCTTCAGTAGTACTTTACTTCTACCAAAGAGTCTTGGCAGCGAGTTGGGATTTACATCCTCGCTCTGTTGAATGGCTTTAAATCGCTAAGGTTGAGCCGATACAACTATCTGGGCTGACTTGTTGGTCGCAAGCTGCTCTTCAGACTGCCCAAAAACTGATGCTTGCAAAAATGCGGAGGTTGGGTACACTTTTGATGATAGATCCACACCACCCTTACCAAAGTACTTTTCTAAGAACTAGGACAGAGTTTGGCCATGCTAGAATTATATTTGAGATAAATCCCGTTCTAGCAATACAATTTGGATTCCTTGGAGGGATAAATTAAATATTGGCTCGAGATATTGGCTAATAAAATCCACAGCGGTATACACCCGGTTGAGCTGAATTTAAGGCTGTCAATTGGAGGTGGTAGCTATTTTTCAGACAATCTATTGGCTTTTATGAAATCAAACATTTGTGATTAATATTGGTGTTTTCACAGAAAGTCAAGCGGCTATGATTTCTCTTACGGATCTTTTTACAGTGCTAAGCATTGTTGCCGAAAGCCGTGCATATTTTAGGGAGATACCGCGACATTCAGTGGCGCAATTGCGTGATCCTAGACATAGGGGCATTCGAAGCAACTGTGTGGATGGCAAACATCTTGCTGCCAGAGGATTCATCTTCATTTTCTAACCGATGTATTGGTCAAACTTCAACAGGCAAAAAGCCTTGATAGCGCTAAGAAGTCCTAGTTTGAAAAATCATCCTATGCGATTGCACGGCAGTCCTGTACCTCCGTGGATGTGTGTCGCAGCAGGCAGCCACTAAATTTAATGCATAGTGCCCTTCGATGTGTTGTAGCTATTTTCTCATTGGACTACACGGTTGGACGTGAAGAGAAGTCCGTCCTCCATCTTATGTGACAAAGAGGAGAATTGGGTCACCCAGAGTGGCCCCTTCTCTCTCAGGTCTAACTGGCACATCCATCATCGAATCAAAAGAGATAGTGCAGTAGTTTTTTAAGGACACTATATTGCTTCCTGATTAATATCCCTGGCATGACAACGGACCACTGTTGTGCCAGTCCTCTGCTTTGATTCTTCTGATTGACTTACATACTTTGATTTACATACCTACATATCTACGTTTGTCGACAATTTCAAGGGATTTGGTGTTTTTTTACTCAAAATTCAGATTTCATCAGGGCGTGGTACACATAACTACGAAAGATTTTCATTTGCTTGGTTCTGTTCAGGTCTTCCCGTCTCTTTATTAGTATTTATATTTCTGTTCATTTTTTGCATTCATTTTTTTTCGAAACCATTTGAATCTTACATTTCTTACTGTGAGTATATTAACGAACTGTCTTTCAAAAATGCATATTGATCAAGGTTTGCTCTTTGACTTCGGTTGTCATCGGTGCTATGATTATAACAAAGTGCAAAGATTATAACATAAGAACAATACTGAGTCTAGTGGCGCAACAACAACACTACAAAAAATAGTGCTGCACACTCCACCACTATTTGAGCAGCAGATTATTCCCTTTCTATGGACACAATCCTTAGTAACAAGTATAAAAAGTGAGCCTTGAAATGGGTAACAGTAAATGTTTCCACACATAGGCAATGGATGCAGCTCTACCTGAGACGAGTTTGGATACGAAACTCAAAACCATGGTTCATTCGGCACATTGTAGCACGATCACACTGAAAAATTTCCACGGCGAGGCTTTTGTTTCTATAAAATAGGGTCAAAAGGCCAAATCAATGCATTGTGGGCTTTTCTGCTGTGCACATGGTCTCGACTCCTTTGTAACATAGCCCTAACTACTATGAACATAATCTTAGCATATATGATTAGAGGAAGCTAAATCAAAATAGTTTTCCAATAAGCTCGTGTAGCCTAGTGGGAATATAATTGGTTCTTTAAGAATGGAAACACGGATTTGAATCTGAATTCGAGCAGACTTTATAAGCTAAGAAAAGGATTTTTAGTAACAAAAATATTAATTTATATCATTTAAATTACCAACATTTCGATATTGCCTTAAAAAGAGGACACATTCACTTTTACATTGCTTTTAATTGGGCATAATAATGCATGGCGTTGAGAACTATAATAAATGGCTTTGTAGGCTTTATGGCATGTTTTATCGAAATCCCGAAATCAGCTATGTGTATAGCGCCCGATATACACAGTCATTGCCATATCTCGGCAAGAGATAGGTTTCGGCATAAGAGCGGATTAAATGAAGATATTTCTAACTGGAGAAAATAGAATTCAATGAAATATTGGATACAACTTTGTGTAAAAAAACTGTCTGCTGAGAAAAACAAATTAACGTCTAATTTACATTCAAGTTTTCGACGGTAGGATATTAAAAATCCATTGAAGTTCAAGCTGATTGCAGCTAAATAGGGATATTTTACCCGTAGATTATTAACTGGTCAATTTTAAAGCTCAGATGCCGTCTAGCCAGGCTATTTCATGGAAGGAGAGACTTATTATTTGTTTGGTGGCATCATGTTGGATGGATTGGTTCTACTATATCTGTTGGCTAGTTATTTTCACACCCGCTTGCGTATCAAATACTCAGTCAAACACATATAGACAAATACACCGATATTATTAGATGCACGGAATATGATTGGGCGCCACAAAATGTTTGATTTAATTGAAATCTAGATATATGCTCAATAATTTCTTTTCATAGTCGATAGATTAACAATTTTATTCATGTGCAACTAAGCATAGCATGACATAGTACAAGAATCATCATTAAGATTATTTCATTCCACCGGCTAGACTCAGCTAACCATCTCAAGACCGTGAAATGGCTTCTAATTTACGATGAACATTTTACACTAGATCTCAAAGATGCATAAACTCATTCTTCTTTTTATTGAAATATGTAAAATACTTCTTTCAAATCTAAATATCAATTGAAATTATTATTCGACATTTGTGGCCTAGTTTTTTCTACACCCATTTCAAATAAAATCATAGAATCGAACACTACTAGACTAATAAATAATTTTAAAATTCACCGCTAAAATATCTAATACATGGCTTGTGATAAATATTACAGAGACAAGAACATAATTTAACTTAATAAGTGTTTATATTGCCCTCTTAACCGAATTCCGACAGCACTTACTCGTACGACCCATTCATTTATCTTCAAATCGATTTTCTGTCTTTTGATTCACTATCGGTGTGGTGTACCACAGGAATTCTTGTCTTCGGTGAAAATCTGACTTGCTTACTTACTTACATATAGGCGATTTCATGTCTGGCTGGTTGTATGTGTAGGTGCGTAAAAAGTCAGTATGATTTTATGTTAAAGGACCAGACAAACTGAACCGCCGGACCGTGCAACGATCGACAAGTGCTGGACAAACAAAATATAAAAAAAAGCTTCATGTTTTTTGTTAAGCAAGATTCGCAACTAATGATTGATTTACTATAAAAAGTTTATTGATGTTGGTTATTGAAAGCGATTATTGATTGAGTTTGATGAACATTTGTTTCACTTTGATAGAAGAATGTGGTGATTTGAAAGAAAAACTGTTCCGAAGCTGGAAAAAGCAATATGCACGCTTTGTTATATTTTGGAATCCAATCGGGATCATGTGGACGAAAATGTTAATAACGGTTGATATAAGTTAAGTGAATTTTTCAAGAAAAAGCAGAGTATCTGCAATAATAGTCTTACCAAAAACTGTAAAAGTGTGAATAATGATTGAACTCAAAGTGGACTCAAAACTGCGTCAATACTTCTGAAAGAGTTGTCAGTTCTCTCTCGTCCTTAACGAAAGTTGACTAATGGGGCACATAGGGACTTCGAAAGTTTGCTTTGATACAGTGCAATAGGGATATAAGAGCCCATTGAGAAAAAAGAATTTTTATTACTAAGTTTTATAGAAAACTGGACAATGTTTATTTATCAGAAATTGAAGTACCAAATTGAATGCTTAGAATGAAGCTAGCTTAGAATGAATATCCGTCTGTTTAACACCTCTCTCTGTGCAAGCCACGGAATACGAGTGACATGGTCTTCGTTTAGCTCCGAGAAGAGTTTTCGAACGTTCATCTGGGTTTAGGGGTTTTCGTGGATGGATTGTGATGGAAAGACGCACTTTTTTGCTGGGCTAACAAAAATGAAGTTTCTGCCTGTTCCTTTGTTTGCGAAGTGTTTTTTGGTCTAGAAATACTTTTTGCTAAGCCTGCTGCTTCAGGTGCGTAGCTCATGGATGACTGGTTTGACTGAGTAAAGGTTCGGTGTAAAATCGCATTTCTATGGTCATCTTATTGATAACTAGCGGCCAAGAAGGATATCTGCCGACATAATTTTTTAAAAGGAAAATGAGCGCTGCAACTTTATTCTATGCTGGCTTATCATTGGAACACGAACACAACCCAGAGAGGACAAGTATTATCAAATAAAGTAAATAAAAGTCTACAGATGAAAGTGCGGAACACTGAATTACGGTAAAATTTTACTATTAAATAAAAACATAAAGAAAAATGACTTACGCACAGGATTGGACACTATAGAATAAAATTACAAGAATGACCTCCAGCAATATCCCAAGCGACGACTGAGAAATTTAGACAAGAGAAGTTCAGTGTTTCAAATGCTTATAAATCGAATGAACATCACCATTTTGTAATCCCACAAAACCCAAATAAGGAACACTCTTTCAGTATTCTTACCTATGCCGAGGTAGAAACAGGCCTAAGGAGCTTTAAGCGAAACAAGGCACCTGGCAATAATCAAATTTTAGAGAAGTTTCACCTCTAACAAGGTGATTCTTTAAATTTATGAGATTGCCGAACAAATACCCCAATTTACTGGCAAGAAAGTTTTCTGTCCTGGGTACAAAACGAGAAATCATCAACGTTACGAACATTACACAAATTGTGTACGTAAGTTCTTCAAAGAAACTACCGAACGAAAACTCCAGGAAGATAATATTATCGTGGTATATTAATACTACTTTAGGTCCGGACAATTGAAAAAGTACCATATATTCTCTGTTAAACAGTCTGCTAGATTTTTTAAAATCAGGAACAACACGAGGCCAAGAATCGATCCTTGTGGAATACCTGAGGTTGAATAGAAGGGAGCAGAAGAACCAATATAAGTACGCTTATGAATGTAGAGAGAAAACCAGGAAAGTAGCGAACGATAAAAACCATATCCGTCTGATCGATTTCAAAAGAAGAATCTCTTCGTTGACAGAGTCCACACATTTTGCTCATTGGCGAGGCAAGCCTCAAATATAGGACAGATTCTGTTAGAGACAACTCTTTCAAGCAGCTTCCTAAAGCAAGGTAGAATTATGTAATCTGCTTTAAGCAGAGGGAACATATTTGCAGATTTCCAGAAAGAAGGAAAAACGCCAGTTTAGATGCTGAGATCAAAGATAATGGAAACGGAGACACAAAGTGAAGAAGATAGTGACTTTGTTAGAGAATAGTGATAGAATAGAGATAGTGACTTTGTTATAAGAAATGACATCGAGACTATTCATTAATTTTTCAACTTCTAACGCATTCGTACGAAACGAAGAGAATTATCTTAGGTTAGTATGAAACGACGAAAGAGATGAGAAAGTAAGATGTGGAGGAGGGAGTTTTGTAGGGAAGAAAATGACGCGAAAAAACCAGGAAAGAACTCACAATTTCTTCAGTTGTGGTGGCAGAACTTTCATGAAGAAATATATAAAGAGGAATCGCGGGGGATTTTTTAAGGAATAAATAGAGAACCAGAAGGATTTCGAGTTGTAGGAACTAATAGAGGCTTCAATTTTGGCAACAAAACCACACCTCGCACCTTTAGTCATCCTTCTCAAGTAGCTCATCATGCAATGCAGGATTTTTGAATTTGCCACGTGCATCCTTTACCCAGAGGGCACCAGCAAATTCAAAGGTAACCCAGGGAGCATCGGTTAACTTTCTTGAACCATATGTGGCAGTAAAAGGAGGAATAAAATTTGATAGGAAAACATAAAGCCAATGGAAAGTCTCTTCAACATCCTGCTAACGAAAGAATGTATACTAGTTAATAAGATTGATTTCTTTCACCATTGTGACGAAGCTAGCTATATAGAAATTGAAATGGGAGTAGGAAAAGGCTTTAGATCCAAGTAGTGATGGGTAAAACCAGCACACTTTACTGTGCTAGCACACTTCGCACACCACACTTAAGTGTGCTAGCACTGTGCTCCCAGCACTGACACAGTGCCGCACACTGACACAGTGCCGACACACTAGCAGTGACGACACACTAGCACAGTGCCGGCACACTGACACAGTGCCGACACATTAGCACAGTGGCGACACATTAGCACAGTGGCGACACACTGACACTGCCGGCACACTGACACTGCCGACACACTGACACAGGGCCGACACACTGACACAGGGCCGACACACTGACACAGTGCCGACACACTGACACTGCCGGCACACTTGTACTGGCAGGCACACTCCACGGGAACGAATGCTGTACGAGTGGCGTTGATTTTGCCCATTAATATGATGTGCTTCGGTAACAAGGCGTTGTTTGCATTGCAGAATGTGTACACATTTTGCGGTTTTGAAAGCATTAGCTATTGAATGCATTAGCTGATGAATGAGATAATTAGGGAACGAAAAAAGGCAGATAAGATTTGTTATTCGTATATTTTCTGGGTGAAAGTTTTGATTTTGAGTACACTACCGATGATTTGTGTTTTTCTAAATGCTGCGGACGTCTTCAAACGGGATGAAAGTTTAAACACAGATACAAATACGTTTACTTGCGGTACATATGAAAGAAATGCTTTCACGTTGAAAATATTTGTGGAAAATTGGTTTTGAGCAGATAGAAGGGTTTTGTCGTAACATGCAACGATAAAACGATAGCGATAAAATGATCTGCTGCAGATAGAAGGTTTATGCTAAGTAGTGCTATGTCTTTAAATATTCAAATATTAAAGGAGTTTTTAGGGCAAAAGTAGCTGAAATCGGCCAATTTTGGATTAGAGTGTTTTCGGACATAACCGGCCAAGACCTATTGCTGTGTTACAAACATTTCGGTTTTGTAGGGGAGTAAGGGGTTTTTTGGCCATAGTTTGGCAAAAACTGCCTTTACGGCGCTTTCGATGATTGAAAGTGGTCGGGGAGTGCAATAGTGATATTTTAAGGACGAAAAAAAATTTTGATAGGGAACTTTGGTCAAAAATGTCCAATTTTCGCAAGAATTTTTTTTTTATCTAGCATGAATCGGGGGACCTTTCTGAGTTGTTTTGGGCGAAATTTCCATACAAGTGTGGGGAAAAAGCGGTCTAGTTTCGAAGATACGGCAAAAGTAACTGAAATCGGCCAATTTTGGGTTAGAGTGGTTTCGGACATAACGGGCCAAGACCTATTGCTGTGATACAAATATTTCGGTTTTGTAGGGGAGTAAGGGGTTTTTTGGCCATAGTTTGGTAAAAACTGCCTTTACGGCGCTTTCGATGATTGAAAGTGGTCGGGGAGTGCAATAGTGATATTTTAAGGACGAAAAAAATTTTTGATAGGGAACTTTGGTCAAAAATGTCCAATTTTCGCAAGAAATTTTTTTTTATCTAGCATGAATCGGGGGACCTTTCTGAGTTGTTTTGGGCGAAATTTCCATACAAGTGTGGGAAAAAGCGGTCTAGTTTCGAAGATACGGCAAAAGTAACTGAAATCGGCCAATTTTGGGTTAGAGTGGTTTCGGATATAACGGGCCAAGACCTATTGCTGTGATACAAATATTTCGGTTTTGTAGAAATAATAATTTTAAATATTCAAATATTAAAGGAGTTTTTAGGACAAAAGTAGCTGAAATCGGCCAGTTTTGGATTAGATTGTTTTCGGACATAACGGGCCAAGACCTATTGCTGTGATACGAAAATTTCGGTTTTGTAGGGGAGTAAGGGGTTTTTTGGCCATAGTTTGGAAAAAGCTGCCTGTACGGCGCTTTCGATGATTGAAAGTGGTCAGGGAGTGCAATAGTGATATTTTAAGGACGAAAAAATTTATGAGACGGAAAATTGGGCAAAAACGTCATTTTCACAAAAAAAAAAATTTTGGTCTAGCATGAATTCGGGGACCTTTCTGAGTAGTTTTGGATGAAATTTCCATACAAGTCTGGGAAAAACCAGCCTAGTTTCGAAGATACGGAAAAATGATATCCGCCGGAAAACCGTCCGGAAAAATTGAAAGTAGCTCTAAAAGTGCTAAGTAGGAAAAGGTTCAGATCCTTTTTGGTTCGATAGTTGGCTTCTCTGGCTGTGCATTTTGCCGTATCTTCGGAACTAGGCCGCCTTTTCCCACACTTGTAAGGAAATTTCGCTCGAAACAACTCAGAAAGGTCCCCGAATTCATGCTAGACCAAAAAATTTTTTTTGCGAAAGTTGGACATTTTTGCCCCATGTTTGCTATCAAAAAATTTTTTCGTCCTTAAAGTACCACTATTGCACTCCCCGACCACTTTCAATCATCGAAAGCGCTGTTAAGGCAGTTTTTGCCAAACTATGGCCAAAAAACCCCTTACTCCCCTACAAAACCGAAATGTTTGTAACACAGCAATAGGTCTTGGCCCGTTATGTCCGAAACCAATCTAACCCAAAATTGGCCGATTTCAGTTACTTTTGCCGTATCTTCGAAACTAGACCGCTTTTTCCCACACTTGTATGAAAATTTCGCCCAAAACAATTCAGAAAGGTCCCCGAATTCACCCTAGACAAAAAAAAACTATTTTGGAAATAAAGGACGTTTTTACTCAATTTCCCCTACCAAAATTTTTTTTTGCCCTTAAAATATTACTCTTATACTCCCCGATCACTTTCTATCATCGAAAGCGCCGTAAAGTCATTTTTTGCCAAACTATGGCCAAAAAACCCCTTACTCCCCTACAAAACCGAAATTTTTGTGTCACATAGTGATGGGTAAAACCAGCACACTTTACTGTGCTAGCACACTTCGCACACCACACTTAAGTGTGCTAGCACTGTGCTCCCAGCACTGACACAGTGCCGCACACTGACACAGTGCCGACACACTGACACAGTGCCGACACACTAGCACAGTGACGACACACTAGCACAGTGCCGGCACACTGACACTGCCGACACACTGACACAGGGCCGACACACTGACACAGGGCCGACACACTGACACAGTGCCGACACACTGACACTGCCCGCACACTTGTACTGGCAGGCACACTCCACGGGAACGAATGCTGTACGAGTGGCGTTGATTTTGCCCATTAATATGATGTGCTTCGGTAACAAGGCGTTGTTTGCATTGCAGAATGTGTACACATTTTGCGGTTTCGAAAGCATTAGCTATTGAATGCATTAGCTGATGAATGAGATAATTAGGGAACGAAAACAGGCAGATAAGATTTGTTATTCGTATATTTTCTGGGTGAAAGTTTTGATTTTGAGTACACTACCAACGATTTGTGTTTTTCTAAATGCAAACGGGATGAAAGTTTAAACACAGATACAAATACGTTTACTTGCGGTACATATGAAAGAAATGCTTTCACGTTGAAAATATTTGTGGAAAATAGGTTTTGAGCAGATAGAAGGGTTTTGTCGTAACATGCAACGATAAAATGATAGCGATAAAATGATCTGCTGCAGATAAAAGGTTTATGGTAAGTAGTGCTATGTTTTTAAATATTCAAATATTAAAGGAGTTTTTAGGGCAAAAGTAGCTGAAATCGGCCAATTTTGGGTTAGAGTGATTTCGGACATAACGGGCCAAGACCTATTGCTGTGATACAAAGATTTCGGTTTTGTAGGGGAGTAAGGGGTTTTTTGGGCATAGTTTGGCAAAAACTGTCTTTACGGCGCTTTCGATGATTGAACGTGGTCGGGGAGTACAATAGTGATATTATAAGGACGAAAAAAATTTTTGATAGGGGAAATTGGGCAAAACCGTCCAAATTCCAAAATTTTTTTTTTGTCTACCATGAATTGGGGGACTTTTCAGAGTTGTTTCGAGCGAAATTGCCATACAAGTTTGGGGAAAAGCGTCCTAGTTTCGAAGACACAGCAAAAGTAGCTGAAATCGGCCAATTTTGGGTTAGAGTGGTTTCGGACATAACGGGCCAAGACCTATTGCTGTGATACAAACATTTTGGTTTTGTAGGGGAGTAAGGGGTTTTTTGGCCATAGTCTGGCAAAAACTGCCGTTACCACGGTTTCGATGATTGAAAGTGGTCGGGGAGTGCAATAGTGGTATTTTAAGGGCGAAAAAAATTTTTGATAGGGAACATGGGGCAAAAATGTCCAACTTTCGCAAAAAAATTTTTTTTGTTCTAGCATGAATTCGGGGACCTTTCTGAGTTGTTTCGAGCGAAATTTCCATACAAGTGTGGGAAAAGGCGGCCTAGTTTCGAAGATACGGCAAAATGCAAAGCCGGAGAAGCCAACTATCGAACCAAACAGGATCGGAACATTTTCTTACTTAGCACTTTTAGAGCTACTTTCAATTTTTCCGGACGGTTTTTCGGTGGATATCATTTTGCCGTATCTTCGAAACTAGTCTGCTTTTTCCCAGACTTGTATGGAAATTTCGCCCGAAACTACTCAGGAAGGTCCATGAATTCATGCTAGACCAAAACATTTTTTTTTTGGAAAATGACGTTTTTGCCCAATGTTCCCTCTCATAAATTTTTTCATCCTTAAAATATCATTACTGTACTCCTCGACCAATTTCAATCATCGAAAGCGCCGTAAAGGCATTTTTTGCCAAACTTTTGGCAAAAACCCCCTTACTCTCCTACAAAACCGTAATGTTTGTAACACAGCAATAGGTCTTGGCCCGTTATGTCCGAAACCACTCTAATCCAAAATTGGCCGATTTCAGCTACTTTCGCCGTATCTTCGAAACTAGGCAGCTTTTCCCCAAACTTGTATGGAAATTTCGCTCGAAACAACTCAGAAAAGTCCCCCAATTCATGCTAGACCAAAAAAAAAATTTTGGAATTTGGACGGTTTTGCCCAATTTCCCCTATCAAAAATTTTTTTCGTCCTTATAATATCACTATTGTACTCCCCGACCACGTTCAATCATCGAAAGCGCCGTAAAGACAGTTTTTGCCAAACTATGCCCAAAAAACCCCTTACTCCCCTACAAAACCGAAATCTTTGTATCACAGCAATAGGTCTTGGCCCGTTATGTCCGAAATCACTCTAACCCAAAATTGGCCGATTTCAGCTACTTTTGCCCTAAAAACTCCTTTAATATTTGAATATTTAAAAACATAGCACTACTTATCATAAACCTTCTATCTGCAGCAGATCATTTTATCGCTATCATTTTATCGTTGCATGTTACGACAAAACCCTTCTATCTGCTCAAAACCTATTTTCCACAAATATTTTCAACGTGAAAGCATTTCTTTCATATGTACCGCAAGTAAACGTATTTGTATCTGTGTTTAAACTTTCATCCCGTTTGCATTTAGAAAAACACAAATCGTTGGTAGTGTACTCAAAATCAAAACTTTCACCCAGAAAATATACGAATAACAAATCTTATCTGCCTGTTTTCGTTCCCTAATTATCTCATTCATCAGCTAATGCATTCAATAGCTAATGCTTTCGAAACCGCAAAATGTGTACACATTCTGCAATGCAAACAACGCCTTGTTACCGAAGCACATCATATTAATGGGCAAAATCAACGCCACTCGTACAGCATTCGTTCCCGTGGAGTGTGCCTGCCAGTACAAGTGTGCGGGCAGTGTCAGTGTGTCGGCACTGTGTCAGTGTGTCGGCCCTGTGTCAGTGTGTCGGCCCTGTGTCAGTGTGTCGGCAGTGTCAGTGTGCCGGCAGTGTCAGTGTGTCGCCACTGTGCTAATGTGTCGGCACTGTGTCAGTGTGCCGGCACTGTGCTAGTGTGTCGTCACTGTGCTAGTGTGTCGGCACTGTGTCAGTGTGTCGGCACTGTGTCAGTGTGTCAGTGTGCTGCCGACACACTTATAAAGTGCCGCACTCGCACAGCACAGCGAAGTGTGCTAGCACACTGTGCTAAGCACGCACAGGTGCTGCCCATCACTAGTATCACAGCAATAGGTCTTGGCCCCTTATGTCCGAAAACACTCTAACCCAAAATTGGCCGATTTCAGCTACTTTTGCCCTAAAAACTCCTTTAATATTGGAATATTTAAAATTATTATTTCTACAAAACCGAAATATTTGTATCACAGCAATAGGTCTTGGCCGGTTATGTCCGAAAACACTCTAATCCAAAATTGGCCGATTTCAGCTACTTTTGCCCTAAAAACTCCTTTAATATTTGAATATTTAAAAACATAGCACTACTTAGCATAAACCTTCTATCTGCAGCAGATCATTTTATCGCTATCGTTTTATCGTTGCATGTTACGACAAAACCCTTCTATCTGCTCAAAACCAATTTTCCACAAATATTTTCAACGTGAAAGCATTTCTTTCATATGTACCGCAAGTAAACGTATTTGTATCTGTGTTTAAACTTTCATCCCGTTTGAAGACGTCCGCAGCATTTAGAAAAACACAAATCATCGGTAGTGTACTCAAAATCAAAACTTTCACCCAGAAAATATACGAATAACAAATCTTATCTGCCTTTTTTCGTTCCCTAATTATCTCATTCATCAGCTAATGCATTCAATAGCTAATGCTTTCAAAACCGCAAAATGTGTACACATTCTGCAATGCAAACAACGCCTTGTTACCGAAGCACATCATATTAATGGGCAAAATCAACGCCACTCGTACAGCATTCGTTCCCGTGGAGTGTGCCTGCCAGTACAAGTGTGCCGGCAGTGTCAGTGTGTCGGCACTGTGTCAGTGTGTCGGCCCTGTGTCAGTGTGTCGGCAGTGTCAGTGTGCCGGCAGTGCCAGTGTGTCGTCACTGTGCTAATGTGTCGCCACTGTGCTAATGTGTCGGCACTGTGTCAGTGTGCCGGCACTGTGCTAGTGTGTCGTCACTGTGCTAGTGTGTCGGCACTGTGTCAGTGTGTCGGCACTGTGTCAGTGTGTCAGTGTGCTGCCGACACACTTATAAAGTGCCGCACTCGCACAGCACACCGAAGTGTGCTAGCACACTGTGCTAAGCACGCACAGGTGCTGCCCATCACTAGATCCAAGAGAAAGATTAAGAGAATGTTCTCAAAGTACACGAGGGTGATGAGAATCTTGAGGAACATAAGGTGAAACAATGGAATTTGAATAAAATGAACGTGCAATATTAGGTAAAGAATTTGATTGGAAAAGAGGACATAAAGAAATAAAGAAAGACAAGGTTAGCGAAAGGCTATTACTAGAAGTGGTGTTTAATAAAGAAGTATTCCACTCGATTGAATCAAAAATTAAAATCACCACAAAACATTAAACGAGTGAAATGAAAACGGCATCAAAATAGGATGAGAGATCTGAAAAGAAAATATCATAGAAAGAAACGGGACTATTACAGAGGATGTCGATTTAAACATTAAGTAATAATGAGGTAGGAGCTAGAGAAACATTCCATTGAAGAGCTAGTAGTCAATTCACAGCTAGTGAGAGATTTGCGGATGCAAAGAAGACACCTCCGCCGTCAGATTTACCAGAAATTGTGCAGTCGCAATTCTTGCGGAAAACAGTGTACCATGATAAAATCTCCCAATTGGAAATATTTTCGTTCAACCAGGTTTCAGTAAGACCGATATTATCATCAGATGAGAGAGTAGAAGAAAGAAAGACTTACTTTATTTTTTTTCTCCTTCCACTTAATCATTTTTCCCCTGCGACAAGTTTTTCATAATGATTCCCAGCCAACTAGTATGTTGGAATAGAGACAGCGTAAAAGTATAAGGGAAATGTTAGATATTAGAACGTTTTGGTAATATGGCTTTATGGAACGGTTTACTTTTGAGTGTTTGTTGCTGTGAATAAAAAATTTTCATTCAAGAGTTCAGTAAACTCCGTCAGGTGTAGGGGATCCCATAACGAAATGCAGTCATAGCATAAGAACTAATAAATAGCATGGAAAGAACGGTATTGTGCGATATTTGCCTGATGGAAGAGAATGGCAGGGAGTGAGGGATTTACCATTAACTGGCACCTAAGAAGAACCAAAACCACAATAAGTTCACTTTATCATATGCAAAAGTGAGAAAAGCATACTCTCAAATGACAGGTGAGAATGTATATATCCATGTTAGCTGGCTGGTGAGAATATGTTGGCGTGCGTATAATCCCATCAAGAGAGAGTAAACGCAGCGAACATTCGCTGGCAACAACCGAAATTATCTGTAGTGGATTACATAAAAGTGTCGGAGATATTCTTTTTACTCGCCAAATGGTATCAAAAGTAGCATTACGCGTTAACTATCTTATCACTTACCATTTTTATACTCAGAATAGGTTTTCAGAAAATCAATATTGCATAAATTGCCATTCGTTAAAATAGTCTCTTTGACAAAGCACATGGATATTGCCTAGTGGAAATGAGAAACGTATCTAATCGTATAAAAGGGGCGTGTTTTATCTTGGCGGGGTACTTGCCGTCTTTTTTCAACTTGGACTTGGATATTAGCATCTACTTGTCACAATCAGTGGGGAAATATCGCAAATTGTATCGCAAATCATCCATGTAATAACATAGAACACTAATTGCGCTAAGGGAGGGCTGCTAGGTGGTGGCTATGACAATGTTGGCAATGCAGATATATAAAAGCAGATGTGCAACGTGAGGAAAAGCCACAATGTAAAGCATCGAGTCCCACGTGAAATGCCAAAATGAGCTGATTGAGCGTTGTATTAGCACTCCGAGTGAAAGAGGTATTCCCAGAGTTACAGTTGGCAGACTCGATGAAGCCGAAGCTGAACATATGACCAAAATTCGAAAGCAGCAAAATATAATCATTAAATACAATTTGTATGCCTCAGGGCTGTACTCAGAAAATATGGCAGTGAACGTTACGAAATTCATTAAGGGGTTAGTCCACTGTTAAACTGCTCCAAATGAACTTTTTTTTAAAACAGCTACCCAAAAAAAAAACTATACAAGATATCGATTTGAAATTTTACATGCATCTTTATTGAAGTTAAGAGTTAACATTTTCATTGGAAGAAATTATTAGAAAACAAAATGGCGGCTGCTACAATGGGTCGCCGCAGCACCGCCGAAAAAAAAAAACAAATTGCGCCTCGTAAATTCCTGGACAAAATAAGCAACTGTGAACAAATAACCAAAAATATTTCATTAGTTTTGAGTATAAAGAACTGCACGGGCCTAAATTTAGAGCCCTCAAGCGATTAAAAAAAATTTGGTTTACTTTTGAATCAAAAAAATGAATCAAAAAATTTTTTTCAATCAAAAAAATGTTTCCCAAATCGTCAAAAAATTTTGTTTTGTTCTAAATTTAGGCCCGTGCAGTCCTTTATACTCAAAGCTAATGAAATATTTTTGGTAATTTGTTCAGAGACGCTTATTTTGTCCAGGAATTTACGAGGCGCAGTTTGCTATTTTTTTCGGCGGTGCTGCGGCGATCCATTGTGGCGGCCGCCATTTTGTTTTGTAATAATTTATTCCAATGAAAATGCTAACTCTTAACTTCAATAAAAATGCATGTAAAATTTCAAATCGATATCTTGTATAGTTTTTTTTGGTAGCTGTTTAAAAAAATAGTTCATTTTGAGCAATTTAACAGTGGACTAACCCCTTAAGGAATTCGACTACGAATAAGGTGGTGTATGCAAACCTTTCCATAATGACGCCGAAAATAGCTCACATACACAATAAAATCATGTATGAAAAAAATATGCATTCGATCGGATCAACTGTACACGTACGAAGGCAGAAAGCAAATGCTAAGCGGCCAAAAATCAGGCTAGTTCAAGAGCCAAAAGAGAAAAAGGTAAAATAAACCTCGAAAATGACGAAAGGGCTCAATCGACGTGGATCGCAAAACACTCCTAGGTTTTTTTACAAGACTAGGTCGTCATCAGACAAACGTAACGAGAAGCACTACGTTTGCAGGATTAAGGTTCAATGTGAGCTGTGGCACCATCAATCAATAAAGATCGCCAATTACTAATAAAGTCTATTGATGAAATTATTTTTATCATTGATTACTGACGATGGTAACGATATTTTGCGAAATATTGCCCATACTAATGATTTTTTTCTCCCAATATTCTTTTCTCCCCTTTTTTATTTTCGCGAACAGTAATAATATTTCGCAATGCGATAAAACCATGAGTATATTTTTGCCATTGATACAGCAACTTTTTCAAGACGCAATTTTTTAATATAAAACAAGCATACGAATATGATTTCATACCACTTACATAATGCAAGTCGTACGAAATGATATATTATTTACGCTTTTAATGTCAACAGTATCACAAAATCAAACTATTTAAATATTTCATATGCACAAACAGTATTAAACGCTTATCTTCATCCTCTTATAGTCTCACACTTATGCAATATTAAATTATCAGAGTCCTTTAATATTTCCGATTGCTTCAATCCCATACATTCTCTTAGGCAACATTTCATCTTTGACGCTTGCCAATAGGTTTTAACATCTTTCAATAGAGCACAAAATTAGCTCGAAATTTGAGCCGAGCCGGTATAAGTAATCGACACAAAATCAATATTTCTCTCGAGCTGAATATCCCAACATATTCTTATATTTCTACCACGCAAAGTTTGTAAACTTTCCCGGAAATAATAATCCCTCAGGACATGAAAATCTCATATCGGGTGTATTACTATACATGGTCTTCCACTAATTGGTCGGGACTGTCCCCGGTTATAACGGTGCCGAGTCTTTGGAATGTTGTTCATTCGACATTGATTTACCAACGCATTAGATGGTTCGATGCTAGTGTTATCTATACCCTTAAATTGCCATCATACATCCTTTGAGAGTAGATTTGATGGTTCATTGTCTGAGGCCACGCTCCGCACAGCTATGTAGCTAGCTAAGCTAAATTCGCAACTGTTGAGTGGATTCGGAAATAATACACAAGGCGATGATAAAACTACATACGAAAAGGTTAAGTCAGTTTCATAGAAGATAATTATTCAAAGGGAAATAGATATAATTGGTATAATGCTCTCATGCTTACGAAGCCTGAGAGATACATCGATTTTCCGGTGAATCGTCCTGGCTCCAAAGTACACAGAACGACTAACTTGCCAGATAATATACGAATAGAATCAGAACTTTTAAAGCAACTAATCGCTAAAACGTAGCTACGAAAACTTTTGCCATTAAAGATCGTAAATCAATTCGTAGAATAATGGCAGGAACTTTGAATACGACACGACGGCACGCATCTCGCATCAAGAAAATGTCACGGCCGTTGTTTGTTAGGGCAGAATTAACTGCCAGCAATAAATGGAACTATCTTAGAAGAAGAACACACATTTACATAAAATCACCGTTATTGGCGATTTCTCCCCAAAACGAAAACCATCGTGACCAACCTTGCTGAATAATAAGCTTGCAAACTGCTATAATTGAAACATTCGACAACCCAAATACATCCGCCCACCTACATCTACTACATCGAGTTGCTTGCCAATTATTCGCAAACTAACGGTACTAGTACATAATGGATAATTCAATAGCACAAAACAACTCACCTTCATCCTGCGACATAATACTCTCATCGGGCGATGGCAAATCGCCCGTTTGCACAGCTGACATTTTTCGATTTTCTTGAAGTCGCGTGAAGAATTCGACGGCATAGTCAACAACATCGCCCGGCTGTTCCAGTAGATATGCTATCGAAAATTCTAAAAGGACATCACGTAAACAGTCTGGCACTTGGATCCGTTGCTTCTGTTGAGTAGTCATATTGCGGCAATCTGAAACGATACAATTGGAAGAGAATTGCAATTTAGTATGAACTAGATTTAGATAAAATTAAAATCAGTTAGATTTAGTGCCAACTTAAAGATAAAAACACAAATCGACAAACTGCACTGGTAGAAAAGTATTCTATAAATGTTAAATAGGAAAAGTATATACTTGTCGCCCGATTCATTTTGATGACGTAGAATTTGGAGCGGAAATAATGAGAACTTAAAAAAAAATTGCTGTAAATTTTTTATTTTAATAATCGTTTAAGACATTTTGAATAGAATTCAGATTGAGGGATGAGTCGTAGAATACTCGAATATGGATGAAAATAATGATAGAAAATATTTGCGAATCGATGGCCTAACACAAAGATCTAACACAAGGACTATGCCAAGGCGTACACAGGACTTTGAAATAGAGGGAACAAACAGCAGAATTCAACAAACATTTTCCTTGATTTTTATTGGAGTACTGTAAAGGCAAAATTTCAACAACAGTTATGAGATAGAGGAACAATTTCCCCCCTTTGCCTTCATACCAATGAACTACCGCAACATAAAGCACAAAAATTCTAATCCTGACAAGGAACTGTGCTTGCCTGGAGCTAGGGCTGTAACACCATGACTTTATTTCCCTAGGAGAGCGCTCTTGCACTCTGCTATACTTTAACCACTAACGTTTGTCTATCGAAGTGCAGCTAGTCTGCACTAATCTGTGAGTCGTCAGATACGAGGATAAGTTTGACGTTTGCTGTTTTTCAGCTATCTCAAAATATGCATAATAATACGGATGTTTGTCAATTTCGTTGCAGAGATCAAGCGCCTCTTCGCGTATGAATTTGTCAGCTACATATTTCTGTTCTCAGATCTCTGTTCATGTCTACGTTCCGAACATAGCATGAAAATCTAAAGATTTTTTGTAAGAACAAGATTTTGAAAATTCAATAATTTCTGTCAGTTCGTTTTCGATATCTGACCAAAGGACATACTTTTGTAAAAGGGGCATGTAAAAAATTTTGATGTTTCCGATTTTAGTAATATTTGATTATGTTATACCTAAATACGAGTATGTCCTCGATCCAGATACAAAATGTTTTTACAATATAACGTCTGGTTAACGAGCTAGAGGTCCTTACTAATTTAACTTTTTAGCAGGTATGCGCTATTCAGAATCCTTTTATCCAGTATTAAAAAATTACAACAAAATAAATAAAAAACTTTGCATTTTTGGATATTAAAAAAATATTTTTTTTTTTTTAAATATGTATATATATTTAAATTTTTGAAAGTTAAATTTCACTAAGTTAAACCATTTAATTTTTTTTTAATTTTTTTTTCTAAAAATAGCTAATAGTGAATAGATAATTTTTGCTAAGTTTCATAATGGGCGTAGAAGCCGTTTATTAGCTAGAGCAGTTACAGTTTCAAAACTAGCGTCGGCCGCTTCTTTTCAAAACTGTAACTGGTCTAGCTCTTTAACGACTTCTATGCCCATTATGAAACTTAGCAAGGATTGTCTATTCACTATTAGCCATTTTTGGAAAAAATATAAAAAAAAATAAATGCTCGAACTTAGTGAAATTCAACTTTCAAAAATTTAAGTATATACAGTCAGAGTCAAAAGTTTGTATACAGATCATACTTGAATCTTTGAAGCTATATATTTTCCATAATACGTAAGACACACAGATTATTTTCTCTAAAATTAAACTTTATAGTCTTATGTTTTCTAACATAAGATGTGGTCGAAAAAATTAGTCATATTCACTTAGTTTTTTGCTACACAATAAAAATAACTCCTCAAAATGCAGTCAAAAGTTAGTATACAATGCCCTGAATTTCAATTTGTTACAAGTGTCGTTATAAATTTCGCTATGTTGGAGCACTGTAAGTGTGTTTCTCAAGCAAAACTAAGTTCGCAGTTGAATTTTGGCGTGAATGGATTAGGTTCTGGTGTTAATTGTGTATATGCTTAACATAAAATGGCACGTGGTAAAGAAATAGCAGTAGAAATTCGCGAGTTGATAGTGACCCATCGAAAAAATGGGAAAACCTTAAGTGAAATAGCCGGCATTGTTAACATAAACCGTGGAACTGTTCAGAAAATTATAGAACGGAGCAAAATTCGAGGAAATGTGAAAACTTTGAAACGTTCAGGTCGGCCACGTACTATGACAGCAACCGAAATACGAAAAGTTGTAAGAGAAGTGCGAAAAAACCCGAAATCTACCGCAGTCCAAATAGCCCGAAATCTTTCTGAAGAACGCTGTAAGCCAGTCAGCGCTTCAACTGTACGTAGAGCGCTGAATAATAATGGGTTGCACGGCAGAGTGCCTAGAAAGAAACCATGCATTTCTGCTATAAATCGCACTAAGCGCGTTAATTTCGCACAACGTCACTTAAATAGCCCGCAGACCTTTTGGAATAGCGTTCTGTTTAGTCATGAAAGCAAATTTGAAATATTTGGATCAAAGAGGGGTAGAAAGATCTGGAGAGCCAAGAATAGCCAACTACTTCCTCAAAATCTCATTTCGACCGTAAAACATTGTGGCGGTTCATTGATGGTTTGGGGCTGCATGTCGGCTGCGGGCACTGGAAATCTAATTTTTATTGAATCTACAATGAATAGCCGAGATTATTTGCAGATATTAAAAGACAATTTATGCACTAGTGCTGAAAATTTGGGTCTTGTAACACCATGGATCTTTCAACAAGACAATGATCCAAAACATACAGCAAAGATTGTCAAAGAGTGGCTATTGTACAGGGTTCCTAAGCAATTACATTCACCTCCGCAGTCGCCTGACTTGAACCCTATAGAGCATCTATGGGAAGTTTTGGACCGAAAAATAAGGAATCGAGTCATAAAATCAAAAAATGATCTGCGAACGGCCTTGACCGAGGAATGGGCAAATATTTCAGCCGATGTTACCCAAAACCTAGTAAATTCCATGAATAATAGATTGAAAGCAGTAATTCATTCCAAAGGAGGACCAACAAAATCTTAAATCAAATAAATTTTGGACCAAGATATTGGGCCCTATTCTGAGAGTCACCTCACATGACGAATGAGGTGACACTCATGATTTCGTATTCTGAGAGTCACGTGAGGTGTTGTTATTTCACCTCAAGTGACGTTTTCGATCTGTTGGCTATTCTGAGAGTCACGTGAAGTGACGAGCGTCACGTAAATTAAGATTTTCAGTCACTTGATAATATCAAGTGACTGTGGTCAGAAATGATATAAATTGATATTTTGAATAAAAAGAAGAAGGATTTTCACGAAGTTTGCATCGTGAACCATAAAAAAGTAAACAAATCTTATTTTGAAGATAATGCGGTTAAACTCAACGACGTGTTCGCCATAGCCGTTAGCCGTTTTCTAATAAATTTTTGGCTCGTATGTTTGTTATTTTGTAGCTTTGTGTCAATTTTTGGGGAGTTTTATGTTTGGTTGGTTGTTTTTGTTTCTGTGGCTTTGAAAATGCAGATGGCATTGATACATGTCTACAATCATTTCACGCCAATTTAGTATGTGCAGCTCATTTTTTAAAAAGAGACATTTGGTGTTTGAATTTGAAAATTGGATTGTGTAAATGTGTTTCCAATAAGAAAATCGATGGGGAATTGACCTGTGAAGTATCAGTTTTAAAAAATAAAGGGTTGCACTGAGATACTCGTGAAGTTAAATTTTTACAATTCTCCATTATCTCGTCATTCTTTCGAGCGAAAATTTTAACAATGGAGAAAAACAGATGCACAGCTTATTCCTGACGGATAAAATGTGAAGGATATCAATTTTTGATCTATTTTCTAATTGGAAAGACAAGCGACAATTCGAATGCCTTATTGGACTGATGAAAAGTCATCCACAAAGCCTGAAACAGCACAGCGAACACATAAAAACCACTTCTAAAATTCACCAATACTTCTTACTAATCACTATATTTATAATCGTGTATAGCAAGTTTAAGTATACCTGGTAAACTTGTAAACACCGTCCTCTTTTTTATTTCCCAAATCATTTGCTTATCCCTGGAAATTTCCTGTTTTTGTTCGATTTTCCTTACTTTCTATTTGACTTTTATTTTTTTAATAATTCCACTCCCTCCAAAGTAGGCCGAACTTATGATATAAAGGTATGAAAAGTTTGTGCGCGCCAACGATGTGCAAGCCGTCCCCCATCTAAGTACTGACCAAGCCCAACACAGCTTAACTTCGGTGATCGGACAAGAAACGGTCGATGCCAGTGTGCTATGGACGTGGTGAATTTCGAGCGATGATAAATTTCAATGACATGATAAATTTCAAACGCTCAAGCGCTGCCATTCAAACACAAATTCATAGTCACCTCACCTAGAGTCATGTCACGTGACTCTCAGAATACCGATTCGTATGTGACGTGACTTTCCAAGTGACGTGAGATCTCACGTGAGATGACTCTCAGAATAGGGCCCATTATAAAAGGCTGACTCTATATTGATTGTATACTAACTTTTGACTGAATTTTTCAGATACTTCATACATTTTTCATCAATATTTCACGAATTCAAATTTTGTTTTGATGATCATTATACCAAATAAAGAGGAGAACTGTACTTTTCATTTTATGTACTAAATAAATTTTGTTTTACTTCTTTCAATGAAAATATTTGGCTCTAAAGAACTTAACTGAAGCTGTATACTAACTTTTGACTCTGACTGTATATTTAAAAAAAAATTTTTTTGAATATCCAAAAATGCATTTCAAAAGCTCATTAAATGAAGTATAAATCCAAGTTTTTTATTTATTTTATTGCAACTTTTTAATACTGGATAAAATGATTCTAAATAGCGCATACCTGCCAAAAAGTTAAATCTTTAAGGACCTCTAGTTCGTTAACCAGACTTTGTATTGTAAAAACATTAGGTATCTAGATCGAAGATAAATATAGGTATAACATAATCAAATATTACCAAGATCGGAAACATCAAAATTTTTTACCCGTACGCATCACGTCGAATGCCTCATAAAAGTGCCGGTATGTGAATCTGTTTGGGGATTAGTAGTCGATTTTAGATATTTAGGTTTTTGATCTTAATCAGTGGTTTGAAGAATTTGGTTGCTGGCAGATCGTTTCCGTTCCATGAGTTCTGTCTAAGTCAATCTGTCATTAAGAGTCATCTCCAAGTTTGTGGCCGTCTGCTAACAGTGTATTTCTCGCACGTCAACAGTAAGTTTGTTTTGGTGATTGTTGCCATCTGTATATGATGAAAATCGTCTATGTTTTTCAGTGTTTATCTTGAACTTCCACTTTTGTAACTTATATAAGAAGCATGTTTATAGAGAGTTAAGTAACGGTTTTTGTGAATCTAGCCGTATAGATGATGCAAGCGTCATCCGGGAACAATGATATTTTGGCAATGCGCAATCGCGGGTTGTTTTTTATGTCCAAGTTATGCAGAAATGTTGATATGGTTGCGGTGCTCTAGCCTTTGTAAACCGCTGTGAGGAGGGCTGTGTATTCCTATACGAGAAGTTCTGCCCTGCAGAAAGGAAGAAGAGCAACTTCATGATAGGGTGAAAGACTTGAAAGCCAGAAAAATATAAGACATGTTAAGACATAAGACCCAACGCAAACATCAAAGATCGTCAACCGAAATGAATGCCACTAAACAAATTTCCGTTCTCATTTAGAATGCTACTTCCATCATTGATAAACGCGGTGAGGTGGTATAATTGTTGATTGGCTTCAAAATTTAGATCATGCTCGGAAATCTCAAAACTGGCAACTATCTCCGAATTTCGAACTATACAAGATGACTGGCAGGGGAAGTTGCGTCATTTTTTTTTTTTTTTGTCAAATGTTATATCTTGTACGAGTATGTGACTTTGGCTGCGACGTGCACTAGTTCTGGATTCTTTGCTTTCAGCGATGGACGTGGCAGGGTAAGATATTTCGTCATCTCTAGACTTTCTAGGTTCAATTAAGTGTCAATTAAGTTCGCCTGTAGTACGGCTGTTGGTTCTGTGTTTAAGGGAATTGAGGTATATTGTGGTTAGATTTTTAACCTTGCTAAATCTTCATTGTACGCACTCGAGGTCGAAGACGTCGTTGTCAAAGATGGGATGGGTATTTGATTAATCTTTCGGTTGTTTAGAATTTTCGTTTGTTTCGGTCTAGTTTTTTTTTCTTCTGCACAATAAAAACGGTATTAATACGCTTTTTTTAGGGGATGGCTTCGTGTTCCAGTCAGCAACTCTACCACATCGCCACTTTTTTGACAGGTTTTTAAGGCTATTTTTATCATGACTCAAGTCCTCGAGTCGACTTTTTAAAGCCTCTCCAATGTCACGTTCAGTCGTTATTTCGAAGAAAAAGGATTGACTAAGTAGCTTGAGATGCAATTACAAAGACCAATCTGCAGAAATGCGCCTGAAAGTAGCTTCAAATATAGCACAGTAAAGGTAGCACCAATCTTTCGGAGCAACGTTGTGAATGGATCCTGACAAACTTTTATTCTATTCAAATCGTAATCCTGTTTGAATCTGGTCTTGTATACGCAGCTAACGCTATGCAAGAAAATATTAGATACTCAAAGATAGGACAAAAAACAGAATGAGACACTATTATTTGAACCAATTGAATTAAGAATTTGAACCAAGTGGCCAAGTGGAACCTAGCACTTGCAACGGCTAAGTTCTGTAGTGTTCTCATCCAAACTATGTGTGCCTGTGTAATACTTGAAAACTGGCCTTTCGCCTATTGTTTTTTAATACCCCCACAGACGATTCTTTCATCATACCTTGGGCAGACATTGAAGGTCTGTTCAACTTGTTACTAGTATGCTTCTTTTTTGTCTTCAGCAGACTCCTCCGAATTCTCGTGAACGCTGATGAGGCTGATTTTCGCCGACCCACCTCGCAAGGATGCATAGCCTTTCATTGACAGCGTTGAAACCGATGGTGATAGGGTTCATTTTTTGGCTGACTTGATCTTCTGGATGACAATTGTAATATACAGGGTGTGTTTATAAAGTAATGTAATGGTTTTTTTTTTGTGAAATAAATGTCCATCGCAGCACGTTCGAACCACTTGTGGTATAGCAGGGGACCCTTGGCTTTACATCTTATCCAAAATAAGTCTGCTACGAGTAGTCGCGGCGTCACTATCATTGAACTTGTGAAACTTGTTTCAAGTATCGTGTCAGAGCGCGTAATGCAAAAACCTATCGAACAACAATACGCGATCAAGTTCTGCGACAAACTCAGAAAAAGCTGTGTCGATACGAATCAATTGATTCAGCAAGCCTACGGGTACTCTATTTTATCGGTTTCTCAAGTTTCAAGGTTAACAAAGCTGTTTGAAAATGCTTAAAAAGATGTGACCAACAATTTCCGCTGTAGACGGCCATCAACCAGCCACATCGACGAAAATGTAACTTCTGTGCGTGATTTATAAAACAAAAGAAGAAATATCCCGAACAAAAGAAGGCGAGAATGACCAAGTCCAAAGTGAAAACAATGCTGGTTGTCATTTTCGACGCTAAAAGTTTGATCCAAAACGAGTTTGTGCTTCCAGGACAGACTATCAACGCTGACAACTAAGTAGATCTTCTCGAAAGATTGAGAAAAAGAGTCTTCCGGATTTGAAAGGACATCTTCGCTACCTGATTGCTTCATATCGCTCTGCGCGTCTATAGTTCGCGGTGAAGAACAACGCTGGCCCAGACCTTTTTAGTCACAATTTTCTTCCGGTAGATTTATTTTTATTTCTAAGGATTAAGACCGCCCTCAAGGGATACTGTTATCACATTATGAAGTTTGAGTGCGATTCCCGTCGAGGCCTTCCAGAATGAGTTACATGCATGGAAAATTATCACTGAACCTTTCTCTCAGGAAAAGTTGTCTCTAGCAGCCAGCATGAGGAGGTTAAAATCACACTTTCACCATCCCAAATAGAAACGGGACGTGCATAATTTCATATACTACATGTTATACATATACTACTTTTCGGTTACTATTCCAGCTTCTGAAGATAAAAATAGCAAAATAGAAAAAAAAATTCCAATTTTTATTTCCAGAAGCTTGATATATTCCAATTTTGTGGAAAGTAATGTATCCTCTTCTTTACTCTGTTGAATCTGTTCTTCTCGAAACCGAATAAATTTGGGTTTTGCTCTCCCATCATTCGTTTTGTGCTTATCATCAATCCGGTTAACCCATTGTATTTAAGAATGAAGCTACTCGTATATTCCCATCCAATATCGCTGTCAAACTAAATGAAAACGTTTGACATGGGGACAGATGGGGGAACGGTTGAAGACAGAATATAAATCTAATGTGAACTTATAATGTATATCTACACTCCATGATGATTGCAGCCTACGAGAACTGAAATATTTTCCCTAAATTATGATAGAGCTAAAATTAGCGGAAATTCACTTGAATATTTTATGGCCCTATAAACTTACACCTGATTTGAGCATTTCATAATTTTTATTTTTTTCAAAGAGCTGACAATCCAAAGAGTTATCATTGTAGTGGTGTCAAAGAGCAGAGTGATAGAAAAACTTTAAATACTTCCCTTACAGGCACTGAATGGACCATGAATATATCAATGCACTTTTCTAATGTCTGAAGTTTGCTTCTAAATGTTAGTTGAGAAAAATAAAATTCAATTTCGATTACTCCTACATAGCCTGGAAACCAGAAAATGTTTGACGTTGCTAAACAACTTTATGCGCATTTCAAACCACTTTATTTCCAACAGAATATTGAAGCTCGACTTCAACTTTGCGTGACGTTAGTCAGTTTCAGTTATGAATTCAATTTCAACTCTTACCCTTTTACTTTGACTACGAAAGTCGTCAGCGTGTTTGTAGTCTAAAACAACCCACAATAGTAAAAAGCGGTAAGTGACTTCAGTTAACTCAAAAAGATCTAAAAATAATGAGGTCAAAAGTCGACCGCCATAAATAAGAATAAACGAGTAGGAAAAGAGTTTATTGTTAGCCGTAAGCCCAACATACATACATTGTATGAAGATATACATATAGATGTCCAGAGCCTTACCTGAACATGTTACGTGTTATGCAGTAACGGTACGTCGCGGTAGCAATGACTGGGTGGCATCCTGTGCAAGGATATTTAGGTTTACGCAAACCAAAAGCTCATTACGAATGCCATGTGGCAAATAGCTGGATTCATACATATATCGTGACGTATGCTTGTACATAGAATGCTAATATGTCCCAGTGGATCGATGTCAACGTCAGCGACACGTCTATTGACGATGACGCCTGCTCGCGACAGAAAAGCAACGCGCGGGGCGCTTTAGTTTTTTCCAGTCTGTGCCAAATTCAATCAATAATGTAATGAAGCCAGCTGCTTTTTGCTGCTTCCTCCAGCATATTTTCTACGTCGGGTGTGACGGAATATGAGCTTTGTCGGTGCTGGTTAGCATGGCATAGTGCAGGAAATGTAGGTTCATGATTATTTGTATATCTACATGGTGATATGTACATACATATGCTGACATGCTCCAATTCCATTTCTTTTGCCAAGGCTTAATGCTCGAATAATAATGTCGATTTTTTTACGTATGCTGACTACGATTGGTTCAATTAAGGATTACGAGTTGGGAGAGATACAGAGTGAAATATTTTTTTTATTCAGAAAATTGAATTTTGTAGGCTTTAGCCGGATTAGATACATTTCAGATCTCGATGATTTTGGTGAACGGATGTTTGAGGAAAACGTTCATAAAGAGATCCTGCTCAGTATGTGCACGTACATATGTAGATATGTGTGGTATGGAAGAATAATTTTTCTATAGAGTTTCATCATTGTTTGCTAAATTAATAGTAAATCATAATTCTAAGCATTCACAGCAAAAACATGTATTCACTTAATTTAAGCTTCAATATAAGTAAATATTTGAACTATTTCTATCGAAGCAATAATAAGAGGGATGTAAATGAAATCTTCAAACCCAAAATGAAACAAAAGTCTACGTACAGCTTAACGTGTGTTTGAATAATTTTCATTGCGCATGTTTTCATTGAATGGTGATATTTGTATTAGATTCAAGAGCTGACGGCGCCGTTGACAAGTAATTGTCAATTTGTTTAAAGTGATTATGGCTCCGATTAGGAAAGAAATCTCTGATTACGTTAGAAAATTAATTGTGAGCCTTAGAACAGAAGGGCAATCTTATCGTGAAATTAGTGAAATAGTCAAAAAACCGCTACTATAATTTTAAATTAAAACTATAATTTTAAATTACCAGAGGACAAAGTCATTTGAAAACAAACCCAGGAGTGTAAGACCGCGAAAGCTGACCGACCGTGAAGAGAGAAGGGTACGCGTAGAAATAAAAAATAATCCTCGTACGTCGTCAAAATTACTAGCTGAGGGCATCAAGGAGGTTAAGGGCAAACACTTACACTAGAGATGGGCAAAATGCCTCATGACACACCACTGATCGCTCTTTTTTAGAGTATTTTACAGTATTGCGCCGTACTCTCAGTACACTGTTCGCTTCGCATTTCATTAAGTTTATTCAAAGAAAAGCTTTCGCTCACATACTATGCTGTGCTTTTTTCAGGCGCTGCACTGTAAGAAAGAGCTATGCCTCATGAGCCATGAGGCATTTTGCCCATCTCTAACTTACACCCTATAACTGTGCGCAGAGTGCTCTACCGCAACGTCTATTTTAGCAGGACACCTCGGAAAAAAACCATTCATTTGTAAAACAAATGAAGGTAAACGACTCGAAAACTCCATGAAGGCAAGCAGGAAAATTTTTGGAATAGCGTCTTGTTTAGCGACGAGAGCAAGTTTAATATTTTCGGACATGACGGTAGGCAACGAGTGTGGAGAAAACCAAACAAAGGCCTCAAAAAGCAAAATTTAATTGGTACGGTAAAGCATGGGGGTGGAAGTGTTCTTGTTTGGGGATGCATGTCGGCGGCGGGGGTGGGGAGTTTAGTTGTTATCGACGGTATTATGGATCGTGCTGAATATTTAGACATACTTAAAGCTAATTTAAAACAATCAGCGCTAAAATTGGGACTACGGCCGTCTTGGGTCTTCCAAAAAGACAATGACCCCAAACATACAGCGCAGATTGTGAAAGAGTGGTTGATTTTGAATATCCCCAAACAACTTCATTGCCCACCCCAATCTCCGGACTTAAACCCAATCGAACATTTATAGGATCATTTGAAGCGCCAACTTTAAAACCATAAAGTTTCAAATAGATTCGACCTAATTTCCGTTCTTCATGAAGAATGGGACAAAGTTACAACAGAAATTACAAAAAATCTAATCGATTCAATGCCAAGCCGATTGAAAGCTGTAATTTCTTCCGAAGGAGGCCCCACCAAACACTAGTTTTTTAAGACAACTAATGTTAAATGTGACTGTACGTAGACTTTTGTTCTTTTTTATTGCATGAAATTTTATTATTTTTGTTTTATGATAATTTGCACTAAATGAATATATATATATTTTGGGGGTGATATGAAATAAGTTTATTGTTTTCATTATTCCTTATCATTTTTGTTGACATCAGGCGTTCAGTTCAATATTTTTCATGAAAATTGCAGGAGTACGTAGACTTAAGTTCATGACTGTATATGTAACCAATCTGATAGGAGCTAACATACATAGTTTCACCTTGCACCACATAACCAACCTAACTTTCACTTCAAACACTGCCATTTGATAATCATTCTGCAGCTTTATCTACACCCACTTTCATGCTTTCTTCATAAAATGCACCACCTCAAAAGAATGCAATAGCTCAAAGCTTTAATGTAGCTCTAATTAAAATTTTACAAACAGTTTTTTTCGTTTCGCTTTCGCAGGAGTTTCACTATGATTCCATAGCCAAACACTCCACACACTGCATCGCTAGTGCACTAGGAATTCAAGGGTAAGACCGTAGATAGAAAGCTACAGTACATTAAGTGTTTATCTTAGACAAATATTTGAGCCATCTTCATTTATCACTACATTTCATCAGGATTTCTTGTACTTAGTTCAGTCAGATGGATATATGGTAAAAGGCTTTTACTATTAACGGATATTTAGTTAAACAAAATATTTTGACAGAACAAAATTCTTCTCTGTTACACAGACGTGGGCACATTCATTCGAATACATAGAAGAACTTCAATGAAGAAACATTTTATCAAGAAATTAATGCTACTAAAACCTAGTGCTTTTGGAACATCTATGGTTGATTGTTGTTTTCTACTGAGGCTTCTAATACTTTTTTCGAACATACCAAACTGGTTGCGTGGAAAACATCACAATGTGGCAATTCAACATTATGTCCATTAACAAAAAAATGTTTTTGTTTTTAAATATTAGTGAGCAATCCAATTTTTATGAGGAATTCATTCGGGACCAAATTTGTTTGTTATGTAAGACTTTTACGTCGTTTTTACTCTAAAGTAACAGATCGTAGAAAAAAAGTAGAGCAGAAGCACAAGAGGTATCAGACAATAGGTGCGTTTTTTGTACCTCTCGGGAGAACGGATTATGGTAGGTTGGGGTGGGTTGCAAAAAGAAAACGATCCCGAGCAGAAAGGTTGATGTATTCGATATGGCTGCTGCATTCGCTGTTTTAGCGCTAAGGTTGATACGAATGAAGTAATTTTAGCTGCCAATGACGTATTATTGATGGTGTTGAATTTCATTTATCTAGAAGGTTTTAATAAAACTAGAAACAAATAGAAAAAATCTGAATAAAGTTTTGTCTAGGTTTCAATCTTGTCTAGGTTTCAATCTTGTCTATGTTACATTATAATGTGCAATACATGTGAAATAATTTATACTACTGAATATGCACTCGAAAATTAAATTGTGAAATGTTTCACCTTACGTATCTCATAAGAATCTGGAAGTATTTTAATTTGTTGGCATGTACGCAAACCTGAAACATTAGTCGAATTAAATTTATGGACCCAACCAAAGAGGACGAAAAGAAATTTGAGCTTCCCGCTAGTACTACTGGAGGGAAGTCACCAGAGAAGGACTCGTTTCAAATTAGTTCGAACTTCACCAACGAACAGAGGCCAAACGGCACAGGGTCAGGCGATTGAGAGATTTCTGGCCTTGAAGCTCGATGAAGAACCGGCTGCGGGAGCTACTGTGAGTCCGATGAATGTAGCGGTATTCCTCAGCAAAGCAGCTACAAAGCAGCTTGGCGGCAGGTCCAAGGAATCGCTGTTCAGTCCAAAGAAAGCAGCGGTTGAGTCGGCATTTAGCAGAGCAGCGACCAAGAACGGAGGTGGCTAAACCACTTAGTAGAACTATAACCAGGACTAGAGGTGGTGGCTAGAAGGATCTGCAGTCCAATGTAAAGGTGGCAGAAGCTGATTCCACTAAAGGAAGAGGAGAGAGACAAACTGAGTGCCCATGAGTAGGGTGGCGCTGGAATCCAAAAGGAAACCCGAGGATACCCAAGTGAAACCTACTGCTATGGCTGCGAGCAGGCACCAACGATCAGAGGAGCAAATCTCGCCAAGACACAAGTCGGTAAAGAGGTCACTACAGGAGACGATAGCTCGGTCCTTTAGGGACGTAGCTGCTAGTCACCTTAAGCTGATTGTCGTCGACAAACAAGAGCACCTGGAATGGAAACTCGAGTATAACGTTGCCAAGGTGATTCTTAAATGGATCACCGAAGAACTCAAGTTTGCAACGTCGATGGAAGAAGGGTCACCTCGCTTCAAATGCTGCAATACTGTTCGCGGACACATTGCGGTGATCTGCAGTGACGTTTTAACGATGGAGTGGCTTCGATCAACCGTCCTGAAAATTGCCGGCGATCATCCAGGTTTTAACGTGGTGAAGGCGACATCCGTGCCCAAGCTAATTACAGCTAAGGTGGCAGTGCCCCTCTCGAACGTTTCAGAGGGCTCCGTCTCTGTTAAAGAGACATAAGCCCGATCTGAAAGTTTCCGGCTGGAGATTATTCCAGGCGGTCAAACTCAGCAACGAATCGGCGAGGTCTGATTTAACTGGTGCAGAAAAATTGATGCTTGCGCTGGGAATTGATCGGGAGCCCGCGGATCAAGTACGGACTAACAGAGGGTTGATTCACATCGGGTTGAAGAGGATCACCATGAAGGTTGGAGCGGAAATAATGACTGAGGGAAGTCGAAGTGCAAGTGTAGTAAATCTAGCACCACAGTAAAAACTTGTATCCAAGTTTTATTACTTCTGCTTTATAGCAAGGCGCCTGTTCAGTAACATGGTCTAAGACAGTGTCATGATGTTCTTGCTTTTCATTCCGGAATTTCGTTATGATAGCCAGTAGTTTCATGCTGTGGTCTGGGTTTTAGTCCATTAGCAGTCGCAGTTGATCATTGTAGTATTCTACGATTACTGTTTCCACTGCAACTGTGCAAGCACTTGGAGCCTTTTCGCCCATTTGTACTGTGCCTGATGCTGCCCTTGTTTTTGCACTTGTTGATGCGCTCGGTACTCAGCATGTTGCTGGATTTGCTGCTGGCTGTCACAAATGATGGTGCTACTACCCTGAAATCGCTTGAAGTCGAACGAGGAGTTGGGACGGAAGCCGCTTAGGAACCGGGTTGTAGACTTAACGACAAGATTCCACAGACTGACAATCCTGCTGCTAAAATTTTGGTAGAGCTGCAACCGAAGGCCCTACCGACATGGTGAGTAGGCTGCAACCGAAGACCCTAAAGACATGGTTGTAACTTACGAAAGGGTCAACGATCAAACAAACTATCATAGTGCTCTCACTTTTTGACGTTTATAATCAGTATACTCTGCCAAATTATCATGAATAGATTGACGCTTGAACAACACTACCAAATTATCCAGATTTACTTTGAAAGTCAGTCATCAATTCGCGCAACTTATAGACGACTTCGTGATTTTTATGGCGCTCATAATCGTCCATCTGAGCAAGCCATCCGTCGAATTGTGGATAGGTTCCATACCACATACTCTCTAAATGATGCAATAACACCAACACGTCAAAGAAATGTGCGTACTGAAGAGAATATTGCAGCTGTAAACGAAAGTGTGGAAGAAGATCCAAATTTATCGATTCGTCGTGGGTCGCAGGTATTGGGGCTCTGTCCGTTCACTACATGGAAAATTTTGCGCAAAGATCTTGGGCTACACCCATTTAAGATCTAGCTGGTGCAGGAATTAAAGCCACGAGACCATCATATGAGTCGTTCTTTTGCCGATTGGGCTCTAGAGCATTTGGAGACTGATGCGATGTTTTATCGCAAAATTGTGTTCAGCGATGAGGCTCATTTTTGGCTCAACGGGTTTGTTAATAAACAAAATTGCCGCGTATGGAGTGAAACCAATCCACAGCAGACCATACAGATTCTATTGCATCCAGAAAAATTCAGCGTTTGGTGCGGTTTACACGCCGGTGGTATCATTGGACCTTACTTGTTCAAAAATGAAGCCGGAGCTCGTTTTACGGTCAATGGAGATCGTTACCGCACCATAATCAATGATTTTTTGTTTGAAAATATGGATGACATTGATTCGACCGAGATGTGGTTTCAACAAGATGGCGCTACATGCCATACGGCGACCGCAACCATCGAATTATTAAAATCAAAATTTGGCGATAAGTTGATTTCGAGAAATGAACCTGTCAATTGGCCCCCAAGGTCGTGCGATTTGATACCTCTCGATTATTTCCTGTGGGGCCACGTAAAGTCACTGGTTTACGCTGATAAACCAGTAACAATTGACGCCATGGAGGTCAACATTGTTCGTGTTATTCGTGACTTACCGCCAGCATTGCTCGAAAAAGTGGCCCAAAATTGGACGGCCAGAATGCGCTTCGTCAAGAACAGCCGCGGTGGTCATATGCCCGAAATCATTTTTTAATGTTAATGCCATGTATTGATCTTTCAAATAAAGAAAAAAATTAATTTTTTGCGTTATTTTTTACAATTTAAAGTTCTATCAGGCTTAAAAAACACCCTATATATGGTAGAATTCGATTTTTCGGGTAGTATGGGAAATATTTTTAAGCTATTTCAAAAATATAGAATAAGAACTAAGTGTTATCTTTTCTTAAATAACAAGAGAATATAAATAAAAAATTTCTTGAAGAACAATAGGATGTGCAACCGCTGTTAATTTATACACGAGTGTAAGCAATTGAATAATGACAGAATAAATGTTTCCTTATAAACGATGGGAGCATTCAACAACTGAACCAAATCCATCTTAAAAACACTGTTCAACTGTATTGTGAACTGAATATCCTGAAAACCTTTACTCTTTACAAAATTTGTTCCGGCAGGAATCATGCAATGTCATTTGATATATTCAACGGAAATTTATTCCTTAAGAGACTATCTTCAATCTTGGATTCCTAACGTTTCGCGCAAACTGCTGAAAGGAATTCCATTTTCCAGGAACGTAAACATCGTCGCCGTTTGCACCTCCATTGTTTCATCATCAGCTGCATGCAACGACGAGAAAAATGAGCTTAGAGG
The DNA here is from genome assembly GCA_947369275.1 of Nemotelus nigrinus. Taxonomy (NCBI): domain Eukaryota; kingdom Metazoa; phylum Arthropoda; class Insecta; order Diptera; family Stratiomyidae; genus Nemotelus; species Nemotelus nigrinus. Next base: position 203,021,175 of record OX376372.1, on the reverse strand, counting down.
GAACATTGAGCGGGAAGGACGATGCCAACCGCCACGACGGTATTGTGTCAGGATTTTCAGGTGAATGTAAGCTTGCTGAACGATGAACGAGCTTCTATGCCAACAATTGAATCTCTGTGTTGGAAAACAACGCAGCAAACAAAACAACAAACACCAGGCATAAAAAAGAACAATGCTTGTACTTGAATGTTCAAGTCTCGTGAAAGCAAATATTAGAGCAAGAACACGGTGGATTGAATAGTAGAGTGGTGAGCGAAGGTGAAAAGTTTGCAGCACGATTCGTGTTGCCATCGACGACAAACTACAGCTAAAAGTTTGGTGGACATGCAGAAGGGTCCTTCAATTTTTGGTTCGTGAAACGAAATGATAGTGGAGAATTAAGTGCAATGAAAAATTTAGCAGATTCAAGTTTGAAAATAATTTTAAAGTTTCTGTAGGTACCAAGCTATCAAAGTCTGCACCAAGCTATTGTTTAATTCAACTACTGGAACATCAGCATTGCAACACTACACTCTTGCATGCAGTTCCTGCGCTTGCAGCATATCTATCTAATCCAAATAAGATTAATCTTGCAGATCCTGGATGAAAACACCATTCCGAGAATAATGTGAGCGAACGGTGATAACTTCTTGTTTTCGCATAGGGTGCGGATGAAATTAAGCTGGATAGCTTGCAGCACACTTGATTAGCGTTCGAGGCAGCAACGACCTTAATTAGATACTAGTTACGAATCCACTTCACTGAGTTCATGAGAGCGGTTACATCGTATTTTGAGGAATACGTAGATTCGTGCTTCGAGTACCTACCACTTCCTAATTGTAAGAGCTGAAAATTTCATTTCGCCAAGGACGCTTCAGCTTGATGTAGGGCGCTAAGATTCATGTTGTTCATAGTTTGGTAAGTGGTTCGTTCCAAGCCGAATTTAGTAACAACGATTAAGATACGCAGCGATAAATTAACCAAAACGAATTGAATGAGTATATTCAGAGGTGTCTTACAAATGGGAACAGCTTTTAATTTTTCATTCCCGTCTGGATATTTTCTACTGTCAAACAAACAATAGCGTGTAGTAACGTGGAAAGTCAGGGAGCGAGCTAGTATGCTTATATACAATAGCGTTAATATTGTTATCGCAATGAACTTATCAGTAGCAATTAAAACCATACCAAACATAAATACGCTGGCGACCAAAATATTATCTAACGAATGCGTGTATTGTTGGTTGTATGCTAAATAGAATGTGCGATATTTTCTGATAAGAGTAACACACAGGGTCGAGTTATTTTCAGGTTTGAAAACTGGAAAACTGAAGCGTGATCATGTGTACATAGAGAATATTGTTCATTCTGGAACGGAACGAAAGTAAAACGTACAAATATGATAAGATATTTGTATTTCCTTGCCTGAGGTCATAGCGGTAATACTAACGTTCTATTGTACAAACGACCAAAAACCTTAGCTTCTCTATGTGCGTACACATCAAGCATATGATATCTTTTATGTCAGTTATCATTCCGGTTGGTAAATAATCCAAAATAAACTTCTCGTATTTAAATAGTTCAATTTGCATTTTTAGTATGAACGTGCGCATACAGTAATAGGCATATTGAAATTTCTCTACTTGCTGGCACGTACGATCTTATACGTATTTTTACTCATATCTATATGCAAAACAAATCGTTTGGTTTCGCTGCCATTTAATTTTGCTTTTCTGAAAACCCATAATTAATACATAAAAGCCATTTATGTCTACGACGGCGAATAACTGAAATGCTTTTATGTTTTCGATTGCAGTCTAACCGCGAGGAGCTTTTCAAAACCATGCTGTCATGTCGTTTTTGTAATTTTCAATTTTCCGCCCGGAGCAATTTCATACAAAGTGAAGAGTTGTCAACCACAGGCACGGAATTGAAACGATGTCACAACATGTTGCCAAATATCGTTTAGGGTTCACTGGCAGGGTGGTGGATTTTATATCATTTCGGGAATATTACTTAAATTAGGGATAAATATGGGTCAATGAACTCAATTGTATTTTCAATGTTGAATATGTGCCATTCACTGAAGCGCGAACTACTACTGCTACTGGTGTAACTAGCTTTTCAAATAATTCAAATTGCTGTCATGAAGTTGTGCCGTTAAAAATTAAGATCAAAGAGCACTCAGCACTTGTAGATACACGCAAATGTTACGAATAATATGCCTGCACTTTGGAAACACTTGAACCGTAAGTAAAATATCGAATTCTGCTTAAAACCCTGCAGGCGATGTATGAGTACAAGCCTTTGAATAAATTCATTTAACACATACTTCTAACTCTTTAGCATTTCATCAGGTAGAATATACTTACAAAGGTATTAACCTCATTGAGTCGCATTAGTGACACACAAAATTGAATGTGCACTTCGAAACCAGTTGAGATTTGAAGAACAATGTTGTTGTTCTGTACTTCAGCTTAGTTTAAGCCGATCATGTAAGATTAAATGAACGTCTACTCCCTCGATAACGCCGATTATATGTTCATATAATATTCGTAGAATAAATGGCAAATGGCTAGTATTCTTTTTCCAGAGACCTGAATGTAGATGAAGATTTCTACAAGTTTCATGACTTCGTATCTAATTTTTCAGCGGTAGCTACAGGTATACCCATTCATGGGATTTTCCAGGTAATGAGTGCATTGTTACAAGAGTATAACTTTAATGTCACATGATAACTTAATCAACCACGAAAACTACGTGATGATGCTAAAAATCAAAACTATTGTTGTTGTTTCAGCATGGTTTTTTTTCGCGCACGACACACTTTTTCCATTATGTTCGATCATAAAAACTTTATTTTGTCAAACATTCACTCCCTTTACACTGAAAAAAACCCACATGGTGCCCAGAGCTATGTAACATAGCGCATTATGTACATAGTACTCTGAGCTATGCAATATGGCTCCCAGCGCCATAATGTCAGAATCTACATAGCGCGTGGTCCTATGTAACATGGCGCAGCATTTATGGTCCCACACGCTATGTACATAGTACCCTGAGCTATGCAGTATGGCTCCCAGCACCATAATTACATGGCGCAGAAATTATGGCCCCACACGCTATATTACATAGTGCCATGTAATATAGCTCAGGGCACTCCAATTATAACTCGCAGCCATACTGTGTGAGGGGATGTATAAATGTCAGCAAGTGACTCTTGAGTATCGTCGATAGAAGTGCGCTGAAAAAACACGTAGCGCTAGACGCCATAGTTTAAAGACTTCTGGCGTGTAGTTTTTAAATTGTTTAGTGGGTAAACAAGGCTTGTAATGCTTGGGGTCCGTAGTTCGAATTCAGGTTTAGATGAAGGACTACGGACCGAGCTATGAGTTAATCTAGTTCTGAATTGGTATCTGAATGTTATTGGAGTAGTCGTGGAATCCGTAACTTTTCACTCGTAAGTCGTATGCATTGATCATAAATTATTGAATTAAGCTTTCTACCAACTTCAAATTATCTACTCGATAAGGATTGTCGTGGGTTTACTATCATTTTACTTCAATATTAAAGGACTACTGGAATGGCCATAATTTATAGATTTCTGAGGCCCATGTACATAGTCGATTTCGACAAAATACATAGGAGCAGACGCTTTGCTTATAGCCCTCCACGCCATGTACTATAGTCCTCCACGCCATGTGCTAGAGGACTATATTACATGGCGTGGCGGGCTATAGTACATAGCGTGGAGGGCTATAAGCATAGCGTCTGCTCCTATGCATTTTTCGCCATGTACTATGGCGTGTGGCACTAAATTTTATCACCATCCCGAAATCGACTATGTACATGGCGCCAGAAGTCTATAAACTATGGCGTCTGGCGCTATGTGTTTTTTCAGTGCTCAAGATCTTTTAGTATATATTCTGCATTAAGCTTCTAAGCTGTCTGCTTGCTTTTTCTCTTTTCTTTTTATTTACGAACATAGTTCCTTGACAACATATAATGACTTTTTACTGATTTTCGAAGAAAATTAACCCTTTGGCGGCGGTGGGCATTTTAGTGAATTTTCAGGTACCTTTATATTTTTATGCACGGTACATTTTATTTTTTATAGTAAATATTGCAAATAAAAAATGGAAATTTTGAGCCTTGTGTGGGCGCTGAGTGCCTAAAAGTAGGCAAGGATTTTTTTTCAAATTTCAATTTGTCATATCTTCTAACGAAAACAATGGAGTGAAATTGCAGAGTGTATTGATGTGGACTAAGACTTAACACACATGGGCTTTCAAGATTATGCGGGCAACCCTGTAGCTACAGCAGGCTCTTGAAAAAAAATCTTTCAAATCATCGACCCTCCTGAAAATTTTTTGATTTTTGAAAATAAATTCAAGTTATTGGGTTTTGCTGTACTTATAATTCTGTACGAATTTCGTTGAAAAATCATTGAAGGCCTGCCAGCTATGATGAATTTCGTAATTTATTGACATTGCTTTATCATGCGATATTGTCATTAAATCTCCAAATGGGAATGACCCTGCAATGACAATTAACAATAAATATTTAGGTTTAAAATTTAAAAAGTTTTGAAGATAGTAGCCCTAAAATTCTATTCACTCCTATTACTTCCAGCGCAGTCAATCAATCGAAACGAAATTCACAGGGTGGGTTTAAACAACGTGAAGCAGCTATGGTGCTAGAACATGATTGCCAGCACCAGACAAGTTTGTAAATATTGCACCAACTGATGCTTCCATTTTGGATGCATAAGCAAAGCATTTACAATAAAATAAGCAACCGATACTTAAATTTTCTGAGTTTTGGAAATATTTCGGACGGCAACCCCAGGCATAGTTTAATCGCTGAAACTTTCGATGATATCCTTGGAAACGAAGATTCAAAAGATAGATTGATTAAGCACGAGAATGTTATGGTAGACTTATTGCTGCTTTGTTGGACAAATGTTGCCAGCACTGAACATTTTCATCATTTGTGTTATAGGAAATGCTGTCAGAATATGATATATATTTTTTTGATTAAGAAATGGTTGTTATGATACTACAAAGAAGTGTATTACGTCTTCACACATTTTTAAGTCCTTCAAAGATGATTTCTTCGAAAATTAGTGTTCTAGCGGTTCAATTAAAAATTAGTGTTCTATCACCTCAAAGTTTTACCACGTAGACTACCGTAATTCAACATTCTGAATTTCGAGAACAACAAATCTTTCGGATAAGTGAATTCAAGTGGATAATCAACAACAATTCTTCAATGAATAATAGGACTCAGCAGTAGAATACAAGAGTACATTTTTGCTTTTCTCAATATGATGCTCCTCAATTCCGGAAGAAAAAATACTTTCAGAGAAATCGACAGAGGATCAATTATCGCTAATTTTCGGAACCTGTGCCTTGCACGCGTCACTTCATAATGTGTAGCGAATACTACAACCATAGTGAATCAAGCGGTGATGCTAACCAAGTTCAGGAACATTCGTCACTTGTTAAAAAATCAAATTGTAAAGCAAAAAATTTGAAACCAGTCACCGAGAACCCCAGGTGGCGGGATAATCATGAACAAACTGAAAGTTAATGCATCACCTCATAGGTAGCTTGCACGATGATGGTCTTTCACATCATCACGACACTTGTCCCGCAAAATTCTTCAACCGTTGTTACTGACAGTATAATATACAGAGTGGACCAATTACAAGTTTCTTTTTAAAAATGCAATAAAATGAACAAACTTTAATTTTTTTCCATTTATTATGCTTTTATTAGTAAGAATAAACATTCCCATTTATTATGGAACACAATTTCGTTCCAGTGGCTGCCTCAGTTGGATTCGCAGTAGCGCATTCTGTAACTCTAATTTTCCAAGACCTTGTTGATGGATGGATTTCCAAGACCTTGTTGATCCTGCATGAACCAGAGGTCGTCCAAAACCATGTCTTCAATTTCAGTAAAAAATAAAGTCGAATAACATGGCTCTGTAACAATCACCGTTGACCGAAACGTTGTTCGCAGCCTCATTTTCGAAGAAAAAATGGTCCAATGATGCCACCACTTCACAATCCGCACCAAACTGTCACTTTCTGCAGATGCATTAGCTTCTCGACATTAGCGTGCGGGTTTTCGGAGCTCCAGACACGGCAATTTTATTTGTTAACGTAGCCGCCGAGATGAAAATGCGCCTCGTCAGAAAATATGATTTTTCGCTCAAATTCGTTGTCTAATTCAAGCTGCTCCTAGGGCCTAAATTGCGAAGCGATAACGAAGAAGATAGTTGTGCGCCTTCAATTGCTGAGTCAATTGGATCTTGTAAGCGAATAATCCGAGATCTTTGTGCAGAATTCTCTTCAGGCTAGTGCGTGAAATGTAGAGCTGTTGAGATCGATGGCGAGTTGATGTTCGTGGAGTGAGTCTCACACTCTCGGCTACAGCAGCCATATTCTCGTCTGGGCGCACCGTGCGACGACGGGAGCCATGAGTGTTGTCCACTAGCATGCCAGTCTCACGAATTTTTTGCACAAACTTGCGTACAGCAGGCACGGTGGGTACTTTATTTCAGCCAAAACTAGTTTTCAAAAAACGCACTGTTCGGGCTACAAAGCACTCATTTTGGGAATAAGTTTTCAATACTTCCCAACGTTGTATGGTATGATACTGATTTTCTGCCAAGATTTCGAGCAGGAGACAGCTTTCAGTGTCAAAACAATCTATGATTTAAAGAGAAACCACTAGATGGCCCACCTTGTACTACAATGAAACCCGTTCAACAATGCTTGGACGAAAGAACCTTCCCAATCCAGTGGACACGAACAAAATTTCCTTTCCAACAATCATCATATCGTCTCACACTGGAGTCTTTGAGTAAAGTCATGAACCGTATTAATTACAATGAACTATAGCTAATCGTGGAAGTCAAAAGCGCACTCTCTCTCAGTCTCTCTCTCTCGAGCTTTCTGTCTCTCTCGAGCTTTCTGTCTCTCTCTGTTTCTTTTTCCTCTCTCCCCCTCTCTCTCTCGCTCCTTCTCTTTCTCTCTCTTTCTCTTTCTTTTTTTCTCTCTCTCTCTATCTCTCTCTCTCTCTGAACGGCAGTACGTTTTTTCGAAGAGCCCGCACGAGCACCAATGCCATCAAGAAAGAAAATTGCTTCTGACGCCATTAGTTGATTATAGAAGCTTTGATCACGATGGAGACCCCAAACTAGATTCTGAGCTTAATACATCAAGCTACTTGGAAGCCAGGACATCATCGCAGGTGTTCCACAAGGCTCTGTAGTGGGCCTTTTCTGACATAAAATGTTTGACCAGATGTTGAGACTTCCATTGCCTTCCATCGCGCCAAGAATAGAGCTGAAACTTTATAGCGGGAAATCTCAGAAGAATGCATTGTCTGCTAATAACCTCGGGAAACAATAACAAAAGGCAGTCCCACGAGGAAGAAGCCGATAATGTGTGTTTTAGTGCGTCGATTCTTTAGTAAATCATACATACTACTAGCCTATGCTAAGGTACCTGTGAAGGTCCTACACTCCACAGTGGTCGCCAGCACAAAAAAAACCATTTCAATGGATCACATTAGAATTAATACACCTTTGATGTGATATAATCGATGAATTATGCAAGTTTTTTTTATGAAAAAAAAACATTAAACTTGAGCTAACTTTATTTGTTTACCTTAAAAAAATTCAGCCCACAGACAATTTAAAAACTTGATTCTGCCTTAATTTATTACTTTATTTTGTTCCAATAAAAAAAAAAACTCATTGTTCTCAAACAAGTTTTTGGCAAGCACATGCATATTTTTTATTGTTACCAATACATGAGCGCGCTGAAAAAAATCCAAAAATATTTCACACTAAATCCAAAGCCAATCGCCACTGATAATGACATGTCGTAATAAAAACCGCAGCCAAGAGAACATTAATAATTCCGAAGACAAAACTGCTTTCACCTTTCCCTCTCATTCTTCTCAAATAGAACAGTGCAATAATTCTTCGGACCCGACATCTATTTTTGTTTGAAATACTACTGAAAGATATTAGCACGCAACGGTATTTAATTTGTGAGATCTCTTGGAGCATTTTCTCGTCTTTTCAATTTGCAGATGCCTTATGATAAGCGCGCACCGGCTGCTGTCTTCTGTATCGCTGGCTCCGAGCGACGAGCACAACAAAGCTGAGTATATTAGTTGGTAATCCCCTCGACTTCGTATCCACCATCCAAGATAGCACGCTAGTGGGTGCTGCTGGTGCTATGCTGACTGATAGCTACAAAACTGTTTTGTTTGAAGCATTCGAGACGTGTCCGTCCATTTCGAGGAGAAATTCTGCTCCAAAAATAAGCGGACCAGGCGATTTATGATCGATTACATACTTCTTTTCACTTTTATATTTCCCGTTCGCCATCTGCGGTATTTCTTCATTGTTTGTGCTTACTCGCGAAGATTTTTCTTCTAATTGTTTCCAGAGTGGATCTGGATGCTGCACCGAAAATTCTCACACTTACCCGCCCGCAACTATTTCGCTAAACATCGAATTGTTTTCATTCCGTTTCGATTCAAGTATCACCATCCACCCCCTGGACTGAAAGACAGATCCCGAATAGAATTATTTCGATCTGCTCGATTTACGCACATGGAGGTGTGAAAACATTTCTGTCCGCATATGATGGTATCCTCACGTTCGAAGTTTCGATTGTTCTAGCTGCGACGTAATTCATCTCATGGGATTTGTTCAGATCCAGTGTGCCATACGTATCGTGCTTACATTAATAATGCCGAGATAGATAATTTCGAGCGTTCAGCATGGAATTATCTTCCTCCGTCTCGGATCCTTATCTTTTCGCATCTTGATCTCCCTCTGACTGTTTGACAGTTGGGCGGGAGATTTTTTATTTACTACTTTAAATAAAATATCGTTTTCGAGCAAATATGTTTTTTTTTTTTGGTTAGAAATAGATACGTAGTTTAAATGTGCTTTTTTTTCTGTTTGCTTGTCCGCAGTAAGTGCCAAGGCAGTTTTTTTCTTTTCGAAAACAATGTTTTACGGCAGTATTTATAGCGTTTATGAAAATCACGGGAGCTATCAAATATTTGAGATGAAGTTTTCGGCTGAAAAGTTCAGCCAGGGATTTATTTTTCAGCTGAATTAGATCGGCTAGAAAAATGTACAGAAATGCGATTGACCTTTTGAGAAAGTTTTTAATTAGAAATTGTTTTTTTTTTATTTGTCGAGATTATATCTTTCTGACGCGAATCGAACCGAATAGGAATGGTGAATTGCTGGTGATTGTAAATTTTTCATGCGGGTGCTATTTATGCTGCTCTCAAAGAAAACTAGAAAACTTTTGCTATTTGTAAACAAAATTTAATTGGGAAAGTTTTACTTGATCTTGATTTGGTATCGTGGAAATGGAAGATGTAAGTTCTTTGATTTTAAGAAGATGAATTCGTAGCCGTCTTGGTGATATTTGTTGGATGCTACCCGTAGAAATGAACTGCTTCTTTCATTAAGAATATTATTTGATGTGAGATATTTTTGAATGGAGGTGTTATTTGAATTTGATTTGTGTATATTTTTGGGGTAATCAGGTTGCCGGTCGATTTTTCGATTTTGTGACGTTCTTTAAGAGTATATTTTAAGTCAAATAAACCAATTCGAAATCGAATTTTACGTACAAATTTGGTGGAGCTTTGCCCGCTGTACATGTTATGTTTAAAACCAAAGGGCGTTAGAAGAAATACTATAAGCAAATAGTTTCCAGAATCGATGCCAAAACTTGCTTCGTTTTGCAATCAATTTATAAAAATTTGAAATGTTCAGAATCAAAACTAACTAAGCTCTCGATTCCTCTCTCAGCTTCAGCTGAATATTTGGCATGCATTCAGCGATTAGCAAAATATCTACTAGACCACAACAGCTTTAAGACACTACCAGCTTTGCCTTCGTCTAGGCACCAAGTCACCATTCGAAAGTGAATGTTTTTGGACACAAAGAGAGTCATTCGACTAAGGCGAATGAATCTATCAGGGTTTGGGACAAATGTTGTTTTTCCATTATTTTTGACATTTATGCATAGTATAATATATTTATTTGATGGCAGTAATCGTTGAGGTCAAAATTAAGTGGACTATCGGCACATTTCGACCTTAAGAAGCCACAGAGATTGGCGAGATATCGCCTATCGTGCTCCAAAGGTCAAAAAGGACCATGATTCCCATACTGCAGCTTATTTTTACTGCATATCTCTGTCTCGAGGTAGCACCTGAGCTATAGACAAAAGCAAGTGCTGTCTTTATCCCGAAACCCAGCAGGCTGTATCTAAGCTTTGTCAGACTATACGGACTCATTCATTTGACTTTTAGTGCCTGCTTTCGCTTCGGTTTCGCACCTGTTTCTGGCTAATTTTCTTGTTGTTCTGCCAGCGGGTTCCCTTTAATTTATATTATTATTTTGCTTCCATCAATTACTAATTCTCTCAGCTCCGCCTCTAGGGAAGCATGTAAGCCACCCTCAGCCAGGGGCAATCCTAAGCCTCCCTGGTGTAGTATGGAAACCAGCTTCCTACGGAGAGAATGTAGGAGCGAGTTTAATAGCTCGATAAGATCTAATGACTAGTCGCTGTATAAAACGAAGCTGAAGGATTTTGAGTATGCCGTACGCAAGGCAAAGAGGTCCTCATGGAGATCTTTCTATGGAAACGTAGAGAATCTCAGCGAGGCAAATCGCCTTAGCAAGGTCTTAAGCACGACACCGAAGGCTATGGGGTGCATCATGACCCCTGAGGGCATTTGGACTAGTTCGACCGCAGATAGTCTAAACGTTCTTATGGACGCACAGTTTCCGTTCTTATGGACGCATCCTATTGGGATAGTGCACCAAACGGAACTAGCTTACGGTACAACGCCGCCGTTCAGAATATCAAATTCGCAACTGAGGTGGGCTATTAAATTCTTTGAGCCGTTTAAATCCCCGGGCCCTGATGGCGTGCTTGCGGCTGACGTTCAGCAGTCCATGCAATGTCTCAGAAGATTTATAACGGTTGCCTACGCTTCTCGTATGTTCCCACTAGCTGGCGGGAAACTAGAGTTGTGTTTATTCCGAAAGCAGGAAAAATGTATCATGCTAAGCCGAAGAACTACCGTCCAATAAGTCTTAGCTCAGTCCTGCTTAAGATTTTGGAAAGGTTCATTGATTACTATATTAAAAGATCAATCAATCCTATGTTGATCTCGCAGTCACAGCACACTTATACCAAAGGTAAGTCTGTTGAGACTGCTTTTCATGTTCTTATTGAGCAAGTTGAGAAATCTTTTGCTCTTAAGGAATATACGCTAGCCGCCTTCTTGGACATCGAGGGGGCCTTCAACAACGTAAATTCTAACGCAATTATTGAGGCTCTCTTGGTGCTGCATGTGGACGCGAGGCTGATTACTTTTATTGTGCAGCTTCTCGAAAGTAGAGTTGCTATTTCTTGCCTGGGGAATGTCAGCGTAAGACGAGGAGTCAGTACGGGCACACCTCAGGGTGGAGTCTTCTCCCCTGCTGTGGAACATCACGGTGAATACTCTCCTAATGAGGCTGGACCGTGCCGGCTGCAAAGTGATTGCTTATGCAGACGACATAGCTGTAGCAGTGTCGGGAAAGTATTTATCTACGCTATCGAAGAGGCTTAATCACTCTCTTGACATACTTTTACGTTGGAGTCGTGAGAGCGGCTTGAATGTGAATCCTAATAAAACGGAACTAGTGTTGTTTACAAGGAAGTACAAAGTTCCTTCTTTTGAGTTACCCAAATTGAATGGGGTCTCCATTAACTTGAGTCAGAGGGTCAGTTACTTAGGGCTGATCCATGACTCGAAGTTACTATGGACTTACAATGTAGCAGAAACAGCTCGGAAGGCTTTCAACGCACTTTACTACTGTAAAAGAGTCATAGGAGCGAATTGGGGATTACAACCTCGTACTGTTGCTTGGCTTAACACTGCTGTGGTTGAGCCAATTCTATTATTTGGGGTGGCGTTCTGGTGGCAGGGTGCTGTTAAGGCTACCTGCAAACGGCAGCTTGAAAAAATGCGTAGAATGGCTGCACTACTAATAACTGGTGCGCTCCGCACCACCCCTACTAAGGCACTATTCGTGTTACTTCATTGGCTGCCAACCAATCTACTTATCTTACAGCAAGCTAATCTTGCTGCTGTGAGACTAAATTGTACCTAGGCATGGAATAGAACAGATTTCGGTCATGCGAGCATTTTGGTCGAGGGAGTTTCCGCTCCATCTGTTGTTGACTACATCGCTCCGCAGTGCCTACTAGATTTGGAGTTTACAACTCACATTCCACCATCACGCCATGAATGGCGTGATGGTGTCACCCTCGAAAGTGGGCTTATCAATGTGTACACTGACGGCTCAAAGCTAAACAATAGAGTCGGAAGTGGTGTATACTCAGATGAGCTGAATCTCAAGCTGCCCTTCCGTCTACTAGACCACTATAGTGTCTTTCAGACGGAGGCTGCGGCTATTTTACAGGCAATCGACTGACTTCTGTGTAATCGAATATTCGGGGTCAATATTGGTATTTTCACAGATAGCCAAGCGGCTATTAAATTCCTTGCTGGTTCTTGTACAGTTTCCATGATTTTTGCTGAATGCCGTGTATCTCTTAGGGAGATGTCGAGACATTCGGTGGTTCAATTGATTTGGGTACCTGGACATAGGGGTTTTCAGGGCAACTGTGAGGCCGATGAGCTAGCAAGGCTTGGAACCTTGTTACCGGAGGTCTCTTGCTCCCTCTCAATAGGTACACCGATGACATCGGTCAAACTGGGCATCAGGCAAAAGTATCTCGATGATGCTAGGAGGTCCTGGGCAGATGAATCATCCTGTGCAATAGCAAGACAGTCCTGAGTATCCATGGATGCACATCGCACCAGGCAGCTTTTAGGCTTAGCTCGAAGCGCTCTACGCTGCACTGTGGGAGTTCTCACAGACCACTGCCTCATAGGACGGCATGCACAACGATTGGGAGTGCAGTTGAACGATTTCTGTCGGAGTTGCGGCTCTGAGGATGAGGAGGAGTCCGTCCTCCACCTCTTGTGTCAGTGCCCGGCGTTGGCGAGGACAAGGTTGGCGGCAATTGGTGCTCCCTTTCTCTCAAACCTGACCGAGTTGTCCCTGGTCAATTTAAAGGGAATAGCGCGTTTTGTCAAGGGAAGCAGATGGTTTCCCGAGTTCAGTGAGTAGGAGAGAGTCACAAATTAGTGTGGCATCACAACGGGCCTCTCTTGTGCCTATGTGTGTCGGTCGGCAGACCTCTGTGGATCGACAGCCACTTAAACCTAACCTAACCTAATCTTCCATCAATTACTAACAGTGAGAATGCTAAGCGGAATTCGCGCTAACGTCGTTCGAACTAACAATTCAACTAACTTATAAAGTAAAAATTGTCCTAATATATCTCTTACAGAGTCTGAGGGTTGAAGTTCGTAGAGACTTCATTCACAATTAAACTTTAAGTTAGTTCATGATTCACTCAAAGGTAGATGTATTATTATGGTTGCCAATTGGGATATTTGATGTAAATACAGATGCTATATACTATTATTTCTAAAAATGCTAATATTTTATTCCGATGAATGCACTTGAAATTTCATCTTTAATTGACATTCAACCAAAATTAAATACCGCACGCATAAGTTCTTACTGTTGGGTGGGGCAAACAGTAGAAATTTAGTCAATTATTAACCTTGAAATGTTAATTATTCTCCACTCAGCGTAAACTAATTTAATCGTTACCATTCTGGCACATCTGATTATACAAAACTAAAAAATAAATTTCATTATTATTCCATCATAGATTCTTTACTTTCCATATTGTCATTATCTTGTTTCGCAATATTGTATTCTTTTTCCGAGTGCTAATTTGTTCTCTCTTATTGATCTATCAGCGCAATCATAACTTTGTATAGAAGACAATAAAAGATATCGTGTTTTCGGTTTGTTTGATATTGACATAGTTTATTATCAAATATTCTACTCGTGTTCAGTTTAGTTTCCAAAGATTTTTTCTATCGTTCTTTCTTGTCCGTTTCATTGCACATCTCTTTGTATTGAATTTATTCAAGACATATGCGTATGCGCGTAATTTTATGTGTGTTGTCACTTGTTGAAGTAAGTTTTGCAGGTCTTTACGGGTTTTGAATAAATTTAAAATATCTACAAAAAGTATAAATGTTCATACGTTTTTATTTTTCATAGTTTGGGTATTGGCTTAGATACTTTCAACTATTTAATGATGAAATTTTGTTTGCTCCGTTTACATTTACGTTTGCTTTGACGCAGATTTTCTAGTCTAATTGTCGAGAAATTTCAAATGGTTTATTCTGCAATGAAAATATGCTATCATAATTCAATTCATTGCGGTTTTGATTGCTTGCAACGGGAAAATAGACCGTGACAATCACAATCGAACGACACGTGAAACTCCTGTTTAAGAGATGTCGCTGCATGAATTTCGAAGTCGTAAGCCCATTTGTATGAGATAATATATGACATGTTACATATTATAGAATAAACTAGACCACATGCTTTTTACTTATGCAGATGTGTTATTTCATTCGGAAATGACTGAAATAAATGAAAAAATAATTAGATTTTGAACAATTATCATAAAAAGACAAAAATGCATTTCAGGTTGTGTGCATGATTTGGGTGAGAGGCGTCTGGCACTTCTAAGTGCTCAAACCAGTAAGGCCCATTGTACCTACACCCACAGCCTACCATAGTTTCTCGGATCTCTTATTTTACATACGCGCCACATTCAACCAAAACATTGGTATCTGAGACGTGCAAAGCCAGGCAATTGCTAAGAAAATACTCCACAGAGTCAGCCTCCTCCTAGCAGCATGGACAAACATAGTCCTGTCCAAAACATAATAAGTGCATGTTTATGTCCTTTTACTCGGATGTGGCCAGTTATTGTGTCTGCCATCAATCTGCAATCTATCTACCTCCTTTTAAAAAAGGAATTCTGCAGCCCCATGGTTGGGCTCTTTCTTTTGGCTTTCTTGTGGCTGACTAGAATACAAGAAGAAATCTCTCTTTGTGGGCATCAACTACCCAGTTCAGAAAAAAGGCATATGCAAATGCTGTCGGCATAGTTAAGGTGGGCTTAAGGCCCTGGAGTTGAAGCGTTAAGCCTTGCTTCGCAATGGTGTCAGCATTTAATTTCTTTTGATGCCGCAGTGCATGGTACTGCACCTTATTAAACTAGGCGACACAGTTAAATCGTGATCTGCACTCTTGGGCAATGTTCGAAGTAGTCAGGGGTTTACGTTGCGACAGGAACGCATCATGAGTGCCGCTGCAAATGGTGATATGCTTACTGTCCCCTCAAAATTTTCATCAATCTCCTAGCAACAAGCTCTCAAGAAAGTGAATATTGCTCCTTGAAAAATAAAAATACGGTTTTTAGGTCCTCTCACAGCTTTGATGTCTCTCGAGCACCTTCTATTCTTTGACAGAACGATCTGAGTTTTTCCTTTTTGGAGGTTCCCACAAAACTTTTATATGCTGTCTACGACGCTCTGGGGACAACCCAGTCATCCTTTGCGTTGCTCTTACTAGAGGAGCTACCTGATATTTTCTAGCTTCTGGTTCACTAAGGAATGTATCTACTCTTGCTGATCAGGTAGCCCTCTTTAAACTACCTATTATGGCTTTATTCGGAGCGCGCAATCCGAATTCTAAAGATTTTGGCAATTTTATCCTACCACTAGGACATGTCTAAAAAAACTTGACTGAAGTTAGCCTAATCAGTGTTTTTTTTTTTTTTTATGTTTTCTCTCCAACACGAGTATCAGGGGTTGAGATCTCATCCATATACAGTGTACTAATAATGTTTTGGTACAGCAGCTATTTGAAACTCAAGTGATAAAAAACAATAAATTGTTGTAAGAAATTTGACAAAGTTTTAATGCAGATTTATTCATTAAACATTTTTATTTAATTTAGAAACAAAAACTAATCCATTTAAATTATTCATTTCAAAGTAATTAGCTAAAAATAAAACAAAGTTAACAATTTGCCTCCAATAATGTCTTCGTGCACTTACGAAACAGTTTATGAAAGTTTAAGTTTTAGGCGGTGTGGCATCGATTCTACAAGTTTTTTTTGCATAGCTTGGCTCTATTTTCGCATATTCCTGCTGAAGAGCCTGTTTCAAGTTAGGTTTCGAGTAGTGATGGGCAAAACCAGCACACTTTGCTGTGCTAGCACACTTCGCACACCACACTTACGTGTGCTAGCACTGTGCTCCCACCACACTTAGCACACCAGCACACCCAGCACACCTAGCACACTCAGCACACCTAGCACACCCAGCACACCTAGCACACGCAGCACGCCAAGCACACTAAGCACACCAAGCACACCAGTATACACAGTACGCGTGTAGAACCACTTGTGAAGAATAGATTTGAATGGATTTAATATACGATTTAGTCGATTTTTTCCCATGTGCATACATATGGAATGTAATGATTAGATATGCATGGGAATTTGTATGGCTAGCATTTATCATGGTAGTGTTGCTAAAACCATTAAGTCTGATTAAAGTGTATGATCAAATATTATATGAAGTTGAGTTTTGTCATGTTTTCAAGCATGTTAAAATAAAATCTGCTTTTAGATAGTGCAGTTTGAAAGCATATCAAGTATCGAGTATTTTCGCACTTGCGAGTATTTTATTCAAATATTCAAAAGCTTTTAGGGCAAAAGTAGCTGAAATCGGCCAATTTTGGGTTAGAGTGGTTTCGGACATAACGGGCCAAGACCTATTGCTGTGATACAAACATTTCGGTTTTGTCGGGGAGTAAGGGGTTTTTTGGCCATAGTTTGGGAAAAACTGCCTTTACGGCGCTTTCGATGATTGAAAGTGGTCGGGGAGTACAACAGTGATATTTTAAGGACGCAAACATTTTTGATAGGGAAAATTAGGCAAAAACATCCAATTTTCCAAAACATTTTTTTTGTCTAGCATGAATTCGGGGACCTTTCTGAGTTGCTTCGGGCGAAATTTCCATACAAGTATGGGAAAAAGCGGCCTAGTTTCATCATATTAGCTCGATACCTAAGTTGAAACAGGCTCCTCAGCAGGAATAAGTGAAAATAGAGCCAAGCTATGCAAAAACAACTTGTAGAATCGATGCCGCACCGTCTTAAAGTCGTGATTAAAAGCAAAGGCTACCCAACTAAATATTAACAAAAAATGTATCTATGGTTTTTCAGATTTTTATAAACTGTTTCATAAGTGCACGAAGACATTATTGGAGGCAAATTGTTGACTTTGTTTTATTTTTAGTTAATTACTTTGAAATGAATAATTTAAATGGATTAGTTTTTGTTTCTAAATAAAATAAAATTGTTTGATGAATAAATCTGCATAAAATTTGTCAAATTTCTTACAACAATTTAATGTTTTTTATCACTTGAGTTTCAAATAGCTGCTGTACCAAGACATTATTGGTACATTGTATTTATCTAACTATTTTAGGTGGACACAGTGATATATCAATACCAACACTTCTGTTAAAGTGGAAAAAGGTTGGAGAATCAAACATACTGAATTCAAACATACTGAATTATGTCCTTCAACTGCTGTGTTGACGACGGGTGTAGAATCAAGCTGAGGCGAACGCGCCTTTTAGCATGCCATTATCCCGGTACGATACGACGACCGTTAACAGCTCCCGGCTTGAAAACTATCTGAGCGTGGTGGCATTTAGTTGATTGGAAATCAGAATATACGTCCTCAACTTGGTGGACGTTTGCTTGAGCTGAGTTCGCAGATCCTGCTGCTTCAAATACGCGGCTCCTATACCAGTACTTTATAGAGGGAACCCAATTCTTGGCTTAAAAGAAATAGCGTTCTGATCTGAGGAAAATTTACACCATCACGCATAGAAATGTCCAGAAATGATGTCTGCAAGCACCTTTGAAGGGACTATGAAACAATGTGAGAAATTCCATTGGATTTTCGAGTTTTGCTCTAGCTAGCAACGTATTCATGGACAGTAGCAAGAGTAGATACTTGACATCTTCTTGATTCGGTTGAATTTAACTGTATACGAAACTTCTCTGGTCGAGTACTAACACTAAGTTTAAACCATATTTGCCGGTGGTGCGATTCAGTGGTAACATTGAGGTCCACACTCAGGCTACCGAACATGCAAGTGATGTCACCTGAACTCTTGCGAGGACCAACAATCCAGCAGCTGACATGGAAGGATTTGGTAATATCGGGGCCTGCAATGTTTAATTTGGGCCGATTACCATTACCCAGTTTTGGAATGGCTCTTACGATGTTTGGTTGGAGCAGTCGAAGAAGATTCCACTATCTGCTTCTCCAACTCGTTCCGAAGAATACCGCAGTGACCATCGGCATTGCATATATTTCTTGTACAGAGGCCTGTTCTGTAGATGACTCAGAGATTGACTCATAATATCAAAAGGAAAAACAGAAATCAGGTTAATGTTGGGTAAAATGAAAAGCAGGGTTTATACTAAAATTATAGATGACAAGATTTCAGGTGAATATTTTCCCTTTTTGCATAATAATACTGTGTTACATACGGCGAACATCGTAAAGGAATATTTTGCTGAGCATAACATAATTGTATTATCATGCCCATCGAAATCGCCAGATCTTAATATAATTGAAAATGTATGCAGACAACTGTCACGGTGGAAAACCACCGTGGTAAAAACCAAGACTAGACGCTGAACCAACCAAAGAATGCAGTTCAAGCGGCATGGAACCTCCTTCTATGCCAACATATGAACCATCTTTTGAAAAATCTGCCAAATAGAATGTCGGTAGAAAGAGACAGTAAGAAAAAATCAATTTGTAAGAATACAAAAAAAATACACTAAAATATTCCTTCTTTTTATTACTAGCATTTCAATGTTTTATCTTTTTGTAGCAGCCAATTATCAAACATCTGAAAATTATTTAGATTTCTCCCTTCTTTACAGTTTTGAAAACTTAGAAAAATTGAACAGTATATTATCATTTTGCACCGGAGTGTAGATGATTGTGTACTTCATTAATTAGCCAGAAAAAAAATGTGATTTTCTGGTTCAGCGAAATGAATTCGGTCCATTTCAAACAACTAATTACAGGAGACGAAAATCCAGTGCCGAAACACCTAGGAAGATTTCGCTGAGTATCTGATGGGACTAGAAAAGCATCGCATATTATGTGCTGTTTACTGTTGGCAGTTAGCCCAATTAAAAACCAGGACTGAGCCTATAAAAATAAATACGACCGTTAATTACGTCAATGCGAAACTACACATATTTTTGATGATTCGTCAAAAATTGACAAAGTTTGGTTGGAAAGTTTTGATGTATCTATCATATAAGCCAGATATTGCACCTGCAGACTAATACCTCATTTGTTCATGACAGAGGTCTTTAAATGGAACAAAATAAATTGCAAAAATTACTTGTCCGGGTTTTTGACTGATAAACCCGAGAAGCTATTTACTGATGGGATAATGCCTTTGGAAGGCAAATGACAAAAAATTATTGACCAAAATAGAGAGAAATTATCAGTATGGAAAAACGTTACAAATTTACTTCGAAACGCGTAAGGGCTTTTTCCTCAGCTCAATATACCAAGAGCAAATTCATAGCATACGCTAAAATATTAGTAACAGACAATTTTATAGATGAAGAATTGAAACTTATTGGATTTGTGAATATTCAAATATGCTTCTTTTCGAATACGTCAAACATAAAAGAATGATTGCCAAACATTTAAATTCCGCATTCGAACTTTTCCATTTTCCATATCATTAATGATATTTGCAGCACACTATAGGAAACACCATTATTTATCCGGAATTCCGATATTCTCTTCAAAACGATGGAGTTTCATTCATTTGCCTATGCATCTACAAATTTTCCAGATTATGTTAGGTTTATTGCAATAATTGACAGCTGTAGCAATTGAAATTGACTGACTTTGCGTCGCGGGAATATTTAATTTCACTTTACCCGTATTCAAAATTGCATTCTATGGATAGTTTGTACATATAGACATAGACAGTAGCTCAGAAGATACTGGCTTGTCTGCAGTCAGGCGATTCCAACAATATGTACGTGACTTGAAACGGTAATAAGCCGGCAAATGGATTTGTGGTCATTGACATTAATGCTAACGACAGAATGAAGAGTTTTGTAAGTAAAATTAGGTTTTATTCTTGTGTAAGCGAACCATATTGTATTGATAAGTCCATGGGGTATAGTAGATAATCTCAACAAGCGCAGGAAAAATTTACTGTTTTAAAGATTCGGAAAATTGATTAAAAGTCTTTGTATTATTTGATAAAATACAGTTTCAATGTCTGGCATGGAATTTGTTTCATGATTCTCAAAATTGAATTTCCGTGTTTACAGCCGAAATTGAAGAGTGTACCGTTTTTGGTGGTTTCTAAGGAATAAACAAGAAATTGCAACAGAAAAATTTCTCACATACATTTTTCAATACATATGTATATTACCTAAGTTCTGTACTAAAAATCATATCCAGCTTACGTTTAGAGAGAGTTTTTAAAGCAAATAACTTATTTATTTCTTATAGTAATAAGCGCTTCAGTTCCTAAGTGGTGTGATAATAACCAAATATGTATTAATAAGTTTACGGTTGTGTAGTTTACACTTAAGTTGGGCTTTCTAAGTTTCGAGAGCTCTTCGAATAGTTCACCTTTGGCCTATTCTGACAAGCTTCTGAGCAACTCTTTTATTGCTGGTGATCCTATCACAAAACTTTCACGTCTTTCAAAACGTTCACGGAAAGCCAAGAACAACCCATGAGATCGTAGATGACCTCACAAAGATAACACTGCCAATACTAAAGACACAAGAGGTTAAATTTCGAATAAAAGTACGCAGCCTCATCTGTGGGCTGCAGCGAAAAGAACAAGGATGCAATTATGTTCTTTTCTTCTGGCCGCAGGCTCAAACGAAATCTATTTGGCATGCCTAGCACTGGGATATATTCCGTCACCTTGGCGACAGGTTAAGGTAGCCTTCATGCCAAAACCGAATCCAAGGAATTTGAGGCCAATTAGCCAAACTTCAAACATTTTCTGGTTTTTAACGTAAAGGGAGCTTTTGAGTATGGGATGGGAATATTTGTGGACATTAAATGAACCTTTCACTACGCGTCCTTAAGGGAGATATATGAGGCTGCGGAAGCTCATGACGTGGGCGTCATCATAGATTATTACCGCCGGAAGCTGGATCCGACTGATATTTGAAAACAGAGGCAACAAATGGATGTGTTCAATGGGGTCTCCTATCGTCGCTTCGATGGAGTATTCTAGTCGACTCTCCGTTAAGTGAACTGCAACAAGAAGGGTTTCATGCAAAATGCTTATACTGATGACAATGCGCATTGGATTTAATTGACCATTGATACTGAAGCCGCAACTTTTCAGTGAGACCTGATAAAAAGAAACTTATTTTGTTTGCCAACAAAAGAATACTGGAAGAACTAGGGCTTTCAATAATGAAAGGTATAGCTCTACTACTTTCAGATGATGACAAATATATTGAGGTGATCTTGGGCAAGAAACTTCACTGGGAGAAGCATGTAGAAGAGCAGCTTGCTCGAGCTTTAAATGCTTTCAGACAGTGCAAAAGAGCTATCGCCACCACATGGGGACTGAAACTTTAAGTAGTTATCCAACGGGAATCGCTGTAACGCATTCAACCAGAACGCATGAAGCAAACATTCTAAGCAATGCAGATGCAATACTTGAAAACTATTTCCCCGGAAGTTTATGATATACCTATGTACATTACCCACAAAAATAAGGAGAATGCAGCTTGCTATCGGAAAAGAACTTGCGATGGGGAACGTCTGCTATATAAGGCGACAAGATAAACATTTCAAAGCATTTCACATGAAGAAACTGATAAATACAATGTGCGGAATTTCAGAAGCATCGCCTCTGGATGACTAGAATTATCAGAGAGCTTGCAATCCGATAGCAAGCACATTGAACATATTCCAGGTCTTGTAGTGGTAAGCTTGGCCGCCGGTAAAAGAATCCGTATGTATTACTCCTAGATGACGGAGAAATGCAAGAATACACTGCTGGGCTTTCCAACAAGCACTCTTTATAGAGTTATGCAGCTAAAAGTTCAAAGTTCCCTTCGTATAGCAAGCTTAGGACTTAGGATACCAAAAAGAAATGAGCAGGGTATGGATCTGTAATGCTTCCATGCATTATACGGAATGCATACAGACTGTATATTTACACAGTACTTTTCCCGTTGGGTATGTGGGTTTACTTGACAATCATAAGGCGTATGATCGTGCACACATCCGTCGTGCGGTAAGTTATTGTAAAGCTTATACATGTTGGCAAAAAGCTAGAAGCGAAAAGTTATATGTTAGACGCTATAAAAGACTGTTTTGTTACGAGGGCAGGTCATTGAGTTCATGGAATGGGGGGGCGAGAAGTGCAAACAAAAATGCATTTTTTTAAAAATATATATGCCTGCTACTCTCGTATCTTGTATATGTATACCTTATAAAAAAAAGTATTGTCTTTGTCGAAAAAGTAAATCCAAGCTGCGTCATTCATTGTTGCATTGCTTTATCGTTTGAAAACTGCTTCCCACGAATTTCATTTTCGATTTTTAACAATCCCTGTGATCTAAAATATCGAAGCTCACCTTATGCAGGGTACTCAACGTAAAACGACTCTTGTGGATAGCCGCGCTTTCGTGCAGAAGAAGGGCAGCTGATTAATTTTCCTCTTATTTTCTGTAATGGTTTCTTTCAACCACTCTTGAATCGAAGTTTAGTATTCTTCGGTTATGGAGGCGCCTTTGTTTGTAAAACCGATCAACAGAATCCCTTCTGAGACTCTAAAAGCAATCGCGTGGATTTTGCCAGCATACTGTGAAACCTTGAACTTGACTCAGGCTCATAACGATGAATCCAAGTCTCATCTGCAGTAACAAATTGACTCAATACTCTCCGTGTCTTCACCAAAAAGATCCAGAAATGCACGATAGTGATCCACACGCTGTTGTTTTTGAGGCGACGTAAGCATTCTCAGCAGCCATCTTGTGCTGGCCTTAATCATGCCAAGATGATCGTGAAGAATATTCGAAATGGTTGTATCTGAACCTCCAGCTATTTTTGCCAGCTGCATCTTCTTTACTCTAGCATCTCCCAATATTGCTTGAACTATTTGAACAATTTTAGAAGTGGTCGTAGGTCATCTTCAAGTGGGTCCTTTCTTGTCTAAAAAGGCAAGAATCTCCGTAAATGGATGCCATCTGTTTCATCAGAGTTTGAACCGGCTTTCCTTGTTTGGTAAGCAACTTTATTACAGTGTGGTACTCGATTTTTTCCATGTTTTAAACTTTTCTTCCAGATTGAGTTGCTTTGTCGACTATAGTTCAAATACTTATAATGAGTTTTTAAATTGTTTTCTCTCCATTGAAATTCCCTCATTGATGACCTACCTACTCATTACGCGAACTTAATGACCCTCCTTCGTACGTAACTGTAGTGTCATGAACTTGTTATGCTTGTTCCGCATTTCCGCTTGTTCCGCTGTTCCGCTTATCGCAATGAGCTCTGCCTACAGGGAAATTCAACTTGGTTTATGGGTGTACAACCAAGATATGGAGGACTACTCTATCTTTCCCGTGGAAACCGGAACCGCTCGAGTGTCCCGGTTCGACTTGAAGAGACTATACGAAGTAACCTTCTTTAGCAGAAGTGGATGGACACTGATGGATGGACACGGTGCCTCAAGGCGAAAAGTAAAAATTGTTTCTGAGCCAATTCAAGCCTTTTGCTGTGTAGTTGAAATGCTGGGCTCCAGACTATGCAGGCATATTCCAGGAGAGGCCGCTTTGGTGATGTATATAAAGACTTAGTAACCCATATGTTTTTGAACACTTTTGCGCGCCTCTTTATGACACTGAATTGTTTGTTTATCTTCGACAAAACTTTGTCGTACTACAAGATAAAGCACATTTTGGTAACTAGGGCTACACTTAAGTCTATGATATGTTCTATCCCAAAAAGTTTACTGTTATTGAAATAGTATGCGTTGGCTTATTTTTGGGGGACAAACTTATCACTCGACAATTGTCGACATTGAGATTTAGAGATACAAGTTCGAGAGATACAAGTTTTGATTGGAGAAAAACAATGTCGAGCTGCGTTTTGATGGTGTGGTACAATTTCAAGTCATCAGCGTAGAAAAGTTGTGCGGCATCAAGAAAAATCCTAAATAGATCCGAACTGAAAATATTAAAAAGAAGAGGGCCCAAACGACTGCCTTGCGGCACCCCAGACAGCGCGAAAACTGTTTTTGAAAATTCTCTTGAAATTTGACAATCTGGGTTGAGCACGTATCAACAAGATGGCGAAAAAGTTGAGGGTAAAACGTTTTTTAAAGGTTAGAACAGAACTGTTGCAAGATATTTACAAGGCAGCCAGATAAAAAATGCTACAGCAAAAGAGAAAACAGAGCACAAATTCAGTGTTGAGTGTTCCATTGAAAGATCTTATCAAAACTAACAGGAGCAAATCTACCATTCGATTTGAAGTTATATTGGAAGGCAACGATTTTTCTTCTTCAAACATGAAAATGCAACAACGGCTCATCGTTTGAAATATTTTCAGCCAATCAGCTTTTCATCAAAGAGAAAATATTATCCTAATCGCAAGTTTTAAGGCACCAAACTTGTTTGCTTACCCCAATTCACAGACTTTTCAGTAAAATGATTTAATCCTCTGCTAAATCCAGCCTCTTGGAGAACCTTGAGCATCTTGACTCATGAACACTCGAAATTTCGCCGGTTTCTGGTACGAATGAATGTCTCGGTGAGAGTCTGCATGTAGCTTTAAATTCTGTGAGCGAGTAGTTTACATTTAATTAAATCGTTGATGAATTTATATCCATTACCAAATTTTGAATAAAAATTATCGCCAGGACAGAACCTTGATCCAATCAGATTAGCATTTGAGTTATACGAACGTCCTGCAAGAATGTTAACTAATGAACAAGAACAAATAAAGAGAACAAAACAAAATGATAAAGCACACAATGCAAGTATAAAATAATTCCACTTTAGATTGCTAGAGTCCACCACACATTCAAAACATTTTAATCCATCTCATCTCTTTTCCTCACATTATTACATTCAATTCGACATAATGGAACTAATCCAATAGGGTTCTACGTACGCCACCAGCTTCTCCACATCGTTCATGGATTGTGGCATGTTGGTGATCCCTACAGAGTCCTTTTGAAGCTGAAAACTGTCGCGACCAAAAACGAAAATGTTTTATTCAGCAACCATTGGCAAAAGAGGCTACGACACTGCTTTGCACATACGCTTCATTGCCTTCGGATACCATTTTTCATCAAAATTACATCCTACTTTTTGTGAACTGAATCGACGACACAGAAGGATCCAGCGAGCCGAAAAGCTTAATATATATATGTGTGTGTGTGTGTGTGGATTCCTTGAAATTTTTCATTTCTTATTTATCCTTTAGTTCGCAACGATAATGCTGTGTGGTCGTGAAATTTCAGACAACTATCTAACTAATGTCAAATCACTACACATTGGCACCCTGAATAGATCAGTTATCAGTTCATAAAAAGAGGTTTGCACAGATAGAAGCAGATGAACAAAAAAGATTATGTTCGTAGAACCAGTCAATGGGAGGTCTTCTAGTGTTAAGTTTCGTTCGGATATCTGTATATTCTCTGCAGCGGAATAGATACAAACAAATTAAGCTATGTCGGACGGGCATGTCAGTGAACATGCCGGTAGCACCAACTGTCGTCGAAAGTTCCCACAACTCATCATACTGAGCGAAAATTCTGAAACTTGCCGAGGAGGTCGGATTATAAGGGAAATTAATTTGACACGGTTGAACGCTTCGTTGATGTAGTTCAATTAAGTCACATTTTGTCACAATTCGGGTGATTCGGTGGTAATTGATGAACGTCATGGATTTATACGATACGGTGGACGCTTTAGTTTCGTGACTTTTTCATTATTTAGCACAAAAGAATGGTGATGTTTTTATTGTATGGGAATGTATTAGTGTTATGGTTCACATGATCTACTTATATCTTGAATTTTGTATACACGTTTTCAAATTTAATTCTTACCTACTATAAATTTTTTAGACCCAAGGTGAAGTAAAAAAACCTTTTTTTCATTGTGGTTTGCGATGCTCGAGCCTTTTTGGTGCGTTAAGTAGTTTTACTAGCCGTTCAGAAATTCATCACTCGCTCCCCGAAACATTCATGACACCAGGCTTGAATGCGTAACATCAAATACCAACATATTTTCTCATGGCTATCAATAAACTGGCCATATAAAACTTATCATTGATCCCTGGAGTGTAATTCACATCAAGTAGCGTTTTACGTAAAATAGTGACAGTATGTACAAGTATTTACAGTATTTTCATGATATCACAATTATTAATATCACGACGATGGCTCCGAGTTCCGTATCGTTTCGTTCTTATTTCCACATACATATGTTCCTATCCGGACCGCCATGCATTAGTTATGAATTTATGTCATTTTTATGAGTCTTATAGTTCTTGGTGAACAAGCAAGCAAGCATGGCTGCAACACTGCTCTTGGCAGCAACGATGATGACTTTGTCGAGTTCGAGCTTCGCAAGGACAATATAGTGTGTTCGTTCGTGCTGGTCGTAGTGTGTATGACAACAATAAAAACGGTTTGCCATGCTACGTCGGTGGGTTTTATGTCGTCCTTTCAATTATACTTTATTGCAAATCCTGTAGAAAGTGGCCGGTCAGAGAATGAAATTCGCATTTTTTGTAATGCGGATTACATATGAAATTACTATATATCAGAGAGAAGAAATTTACAAATGGGAAGCTGATGTTTCTGTTGAGCAGACAATGTGGTTTTTTTTTGTTATAACTGAGCAGCATACATACAAAAGATACGAATCTAATTTGAAAAGTTTGTGGACTATCTTTTTATTACTGATAATAAAACAATTTCAGAAGTAAATCTGAAACTGATTTTATGAGCTATAAAAGTGGTTGGGTTAAGTTTTTGAGATAGAAGCTACTTCATGCAACAGATAGATTTCAGAAAAGATTTAATTTGTTCGTCTTTTGCCATCTGCTTTCTTTTCATTTAGGTTTTTTCAACGGCTTACTCGTTTCGACTTATGATGATATTTTTATGATATTAGGTTAAATCAATAATTGAATGAACTTAGAGAAGATGGTTAGACTTGACCTCAACATCGCAAATCATTTTTTGAAGCTATAGGCTGAAGAGGACACAAGAAACGAAAGAGAAAATCTGAGTTGTTACTTATTTGTCTCATGTGAAGCTTTATTTACGAAGGGTGATCCAAAAATTTAACATAGTCTCAACATAGTCTCCTAACAAGCTAATACATTTCGTCCATCTTATTTCCAAACTCAGGATACCCTTAGAAAAAAATCTTCATGTAATTCGTTGGCAACGATTCTTTGAACGCTGCCTTACGGGATAACTGTGATCTTTTCACGTTGTTTTCAGTGAGGGACGTGGGTGGAGATCCTTCGCAGTGTTCATCTTCACTGAATGCTCTTCCCAGATTAAATTACTTGGCCCAGCGTGCAACGGTGGAGTATGGGGGAGCACAGACCTCTAATTTTTCGAACAAGTTGCTGTCTATTTCTTTGGTAGACATTTTTTTCAAACACAGTATTCGAGTTAGTAAAACATTTTTTTTTTAATTTGATGCGAACTAGAAATAATCGATTACTACCCCTCGTATATGGGCCGATTACTCTCTCAGTAAATGGGACAATCTGGTCTAATAGGATAGCGGGAAACATTCAAAAGAATATATGGAGCAGCGTGGTACCCAAATAATTGCTGTACTTTGAGATTAATCCTTTAATCCTTTTCCGTGTATTTTACAGATCAGAACGAGGCAGTGTTTTGTCTCCAAAACTAGGTGTTGAACTGCGTTGACAGTCGCCGCCTTGATATTTAATTATTTTGGTGGGCCTCCCGCCCATATATTTCGAGCAGCTTGTTCATCAAATTATTGATTCTATCACTTCCATATTTCTATGTATTTGAAATTAGATTTTCTTTTGTATCGTTGCAGGCTCAGCAGCGCAGTGCAAGTTCAGCAACTTTCACGCCAACTGCAGCTGTTCCCTATATTGCTTAAGGTCATGGACCAGCTTACCTTACCACCCAGGCTTTTTCGCTCGTTGGCGCGGTAAGCTGAAATACGTGTGTGCGTATTTTGAGAATGCTGAATAGCTCGATACTCAGCGGTCTTAGCCAACCTGCGGTCATGCAAGCCTATTATACTGAACACTTTGGCGAATATGACCTAATGCTAGCTCCAAACTTTTGGCGAAACATTTGACAGGATTTCGGGCAAAAATTGATGACCTGTGCGTGAACTAGAAATGGGTACCACATGAGTGAAGCAATGCAGTGACTATTTTTAAAAAAACCGATTTTTCCTTTCGAAGCTAGATATATTTAGTTTTTGTGACAAATATCGATATTTCGAAGGTAATTTACCCTCTGCTTCAGTGTCTATCGGTCTAATCTTAACCCTCCGAGAACACACCTATTTTTTCGATCATCGAGAAAAATTGGGGTCAAATTGACCTCAACCACTTTTGAACGTCTAGAGAGTCACCACCACTGAAGATTTTCATTTGAAAATATTTGTAGATATAGATTGAGTATATTAGTTCTCATGCATTAGAAGTAGCCTCAATGTCCTTAATATACCTAAAAAAAAAATTCGCAAAAAAAAAACAGTTTTATCGAAAATTAGCTTTTTTACAAAAAAATCGTAACTTTGTCAATATTCAATATTTTTGGCTAAAAATTTAGGGGGATACACTCAAGGTATGACAAAATCATTAAAAAATTAGCCCTATAGTGACCCTTGAAAAAAAAGTATTTATTTTGCATATTTACGGTGGCAAATGTGAGGATTTTAAAATTTTCACATTTAAAAAAAACTATAACTTTGTCAGTTTTTAATATTTTGAGCTAAAAATGTATATGGATACTTTCAAGACATAGTAGAATAATAAAAAAAAATAGCCTTATATAATGGGTTGCAAAAAAAGGTGTAATCATCTGAATAATCAGATTCTGATTGCTCCGAGACATGGTCGTCTTCGGTGGGACTGTCCCCAAAATTGTTATCATTATCTTCAGCTAACAAACTACAATTGTTATCATTGTCTTCAGCTAACAAATTATTGCGTACACTAGAACGCAGATTATACGTCACATTGCTAAAAACAATAAATAAAAGCACTTGCAAACTTATTTTTTGGCTTTTTTAAATTAATCTATCGATTTATTAGGTAAAAAAAAATTGAATTTTTACCTCAAAATTGACGTCGAGTACATATGGGGTCTATTTGACCCCTTAATCTGCTTCAAAGGCTTCTCAACGACAACTGACGACTTGGGACTGTGTGCGAACGGTGTAAACTTATAGTCAAGACACAGAAATACACTTAGGAGCCTACAGTACCCCCCTTTTCCCGCAGGCCTAAGCGCTGCAATCGGCCAAAAAGGTCACTGGGGTCAATTGGACCCCCTGTGTTCTCGGAGGGTTAATCTAACTTATGTATGTTATTTATAGAGCTTACTTTTAAAGTATTGACTTATACTAATTACCAACTAATTGTCTATTAATTACTTTACTCAAATACATTTAACTATCTATGTTAATTAAATTTTCTTCGTCACTATCAAATAAATGTTCAAATTAGCCTGAACAATGGTGATGCACAGTTTCCTTGGTCTATGTTTAGTGTTCTATTCATTGGGGTCTTCCATATGTTCAGGCTTTCGTACGCATCCAGTTTTCGTACCTGTTGTACCTTCTTAATCACCTCCACGTTGTCCCATGTTATGTTGTGATCCTCCTCCAAGATGTGCTTCGCTACTGCTGAACGTACTAATGTCGTATTCCTTTTCCTCGCTGAAGCTGCTTCCCGTTAATTTTCCGTTAGTATAACACCAACTAACCATTTCGTTTGACCGATGTCGCATTCTGGGCAGGTAATCTTATAAACTCCACATTTTTCCTTTTTATCCTTTTTGTCTTTCACGTGACATAGTATAGTACCTAATTTTTTAGCTCTACTGGTTGGAACTGCTTTAATATCAAAGCGTTCAAGAATTTCCCGAACTTTTTTGAATACTGACGAATAAATAATTGGAACTCTTACCGTTGTTTTTTGTCTTTCCTGCGTAAAGAGCGTCGTTAAAAGATCGTGCTGTATTCTATACAATTATCTTCTCGTCAAATCCATTTTTTCTCGCCGTATCTTTAATATATTTAACTTCTGAGTTAAAACTTTCCTTATCCATGGGCACTGTTAATAGCCGGTGAATCATCGAATTAAAGGGCGCCTTTTTTTGGGAATGCTAATGATCAGACGTGGATGGTGTTGTCCTCTGGGTGTGTGTGGGCTTCCGGTAGATATTAAGTCTAAGAAGACCTTCTTTCCTTATGACCATTAAATCTAAGAAGATATGGCTGCAGCAGAAAATACTGAAAGCGAAAAATATTTGCAAGAACCTAATAAAAATAGAACAGCAGATCCGTTTATCTTGGGCGGAAAGGGAGCATGTATATTCTCGTCTCTTTAATGTTAATGTTGAAAACACTAAGGGTCGCTTCCAGTTCTGTTTAATCTGAACAGATTTTTTATTAGCTCCACGAATAAATTTAAAAATTTAAAATAATACTTATTTTAAACATATTATTTCTCAAAGTTAATTAATTCGTGGAAACAAATGAATTTTACGACGAAAATATTTTTTAGCTGTTTTTCATTTGTACAGTAAAACTATATTTATGTTTATCAATATTTGTTTATATTATCTCTATTGATTCATTTTTTTCTTTATATAAAGAACTAAAACGTATTCTTGTTCATCATGTGTAACGTTTTAATCAAGAACTGATTGACACAATTGATTGCCTCATTCGAATGAGTGTGTCGACACACCAAATTCAGCCGTTTTTCACATTTCTAGCGTGAACAAATCACACTATCACCACTTTTGCAAGTCTCCTAACAGAATGGCCAACTATGGGGAATTACCACTTTAGTTGTTGCAACCGAGTTTCCCGTATCAATTATTCTCTGCTTTGATAAGCTCAAGGGACGATATACGTTGTCTACGCTGATTTATAGACAAGAAGGGACCCAGGATCACAAATTAATAACCTACATAAGCATTGTCTAGGAAATACAAATGCGTATATTGAATTTCGTAATATTAAATGCTTTTTTGAGACACTCTTTTCTTTAACACGGCGTGTATTCAGAAACTTTAAAATCACAGATTTAAATTGAAATTATGAAAATAGATATTTTTCCTATAAAAAATCTCAAGTTCGTTTTGGATTTAAGTCAACAAACAATGATTAATTTCTGAAATTATTCGTGACTCATAAAAGGGATCACAAACGCTGTTATCTTTGCTTTGTCTCTCCAACTTTTGATAAATAAACTACTTTACACTTACTTTACGTGTTTTTTAGTTTACTGGCAATTTTTAGGTGGTCATAAATGGAAATTTTACAAGCGTTATTTAAAACTCTGATTGCAATCATCAATAGTATCTCAATTAAATATTTAATTTGAAGTATCTAAGATTACTTGTAGACTTTTCAATTCATGTTTATTACGACATTAGTGCTGTTCTTATGCTTTGTATACTTAATTCCTAATATTGACTATTTATGTTCATTTCGATTTATATCTTCAATTCGCTGTACAAATACGGTAGCGATCCATTTTTCTTATCTATCGGCCAATCAATGCTACACTTCAATACTCAACAGTGTGCTTAGCTGTTTGCGGTGACGTGAGTTGAATACGAAATACGTACGGAAGGTTCGAACACAATGGAACTTAACGTAATCACGCACTTTCGACCGATTGACAGTTGAATTCGATTTGAATCAATGTCCGAACTATAATGGATTTACAAACTTTAATTGAAAATTGATGTGATTCGATGGCTGATTGTAGGAAATCACTTTGGGTATCGATGTAAAATTTCATTGCCCTCTAAGGGTTTAGCCAGGCTACGATATAATTTCAAATTTATGCGGCAAAGGGAGCTGGAAAAATTTAATTTCCTTTCAAGTTATTTAAGAAACTATATAACACAAAGGGTCTTATAGGTTTCAATAAAAAACAATGATTTATTAAAATCAGTTTGTGCTTATTTTTTGGGCATGCAGCCAAAATGCTCCAAACAGTCTACATACCAGTTTAATAAACTTCCTCATCCTTGAATTCGATCCACACTAGCGTCATATTTTCACCTTCACTTTCCCAACATAATTGAACTAGCTATTTTAGCTTTATCCTGTTATTATGCAAATAGATAGCACAACGTCCTGTCCTGTTTCCATTTTAGTTTACGAACAGAAAACATCTACTTCCATTTAGTTGCACAATACAATGTACAACGAATCGAAACATATGTAACCTCAATTTGAATTCATTCTATTTACCATTGGAGGATCCAAAGTTAGTAACAACAAAAACCCTTGCGAGGACTACAATTTTAGATTGTGGATTCGTCGGTAATGCACTTGTGCACGAAAGAGTTCCGTGCAAAGATTACGTTAAGAAAGCGTATTAGAAAAATTGGAAAAATTTAAAGCGCTTTAAGATCCAGGAAAATATATTTTCACGTTGAGTTTAGCGGATTCAAATTTCCTGGCTTTCAAACTCAAAGCTCGAATTCAAGGACCAGTTTCCCCTTTAGAAGATACATATATATATATATATATATATATATATATATATATATATATATATATATATATATATATATATATATATATATATATATATATATATATATATATATATATATATATATATATATATATATATATATATATATATATATATATATATATATATATATATATATATATATATATATATATATATATATATATATATATATATATATATATATATATATATATATATATATATATATATATATATATATATATATATATATACATATATATATATATATATATATATATATATATATATACATATATATATATATATACATATATATATATATATATATATATATATATATATATATATATATATATATATTATCAAAAAAATTCAGTTACTTTTTGTTGGGCACGCGCCATTCGATTCAGCTGAAACTTTCAGGATACATTGGTGTATATGCAGAATAGGTCCAGGTCTCACTAAATGTCAATTATCTTTAACCTTTTGGCGCCGGCCGTCATTTTAGTGATATTTTTAATATACCTATTATTCCGTCCGTAAATAATTTTTGCAAAAATTAAGTTAGCGAAATGAATTTCGAACGGGTTTTGAATGTGAATCGGATAATGTTTTGGAATTTTTTAACCCTATGTGTGCGCTAGTTGCCTAAAACGAGATCGGGAAAATTTGAAAATTTTTAAATTGCGATAACTTCTGACAGAGCTGCCAAACCATCATGAAACTTGCAGTACATATTGATATTGTTAGTTTGTAAATTTGTGTTGCTTTTGATGAGCGTGTTGGCAACCCTGTAGCTTGGGCAGGCGATGAAAGTGAAAACCTTCAAATCATCGAATCTCCTGAAAAATTGCCGCTTTTTAGAAAAACAGCAACTCATATATAAATATTATTTTTTGTCTACGTAGCCAAAGTCAAACATTTGAAATTTTACAACGGGCAAGAACGGTAACCCTTCCCCGATTTACCTATATTTTTAGCATCAAAAACTTCTGTTTACTGGAACTTACGACCCAGGTAATCGGATACAGTTGAAATTCACAGAATCTTTTAGCCTTAAATAGGACCAGATTTGATAAAGCGATTTGGAAATTTGGGCAAATCTCTACCAGTGGTGCCATCTTGAAAATTGGCAAAGAAAAATAACTGCTTTTGGCCCTATAAATTCTGATTCAGTCACCAGATTTTTACGAAATTCACACAGTAGCTGAAGACTACTTTGAGCCACGTTTGATGGGAATTTGCTTGAAAAATTCGTTTGGAGCTGCCAGCTACGGTAATTTTGGTGTCTTAAATTTTGAAAATTCGCTCAGGAAAATAAAGTGCTCTGCCCTATAGCTTCCAGTGTGGTCATGGGATCATTACGATATTCAAATGGCAAATTGAACTGCATGTACACACAATCAGCAGGAATCTAGTTGGAAAAACAATGATAGGGTTGCCAGCTATGGTTGGTTTTGTTTTTTTTTCGGCATACCTTTAGTAAACGATTTTATCACAGAATTTTCAAATCGTAGTGATCTTGTAGTGAAAATAAACAACAAATATTACGATCTAGAAAATTTGAAAACTTTTACGGGTAGTAGCCCTAAATTTCTTTGTATCCCTATAACTTCCAATGCAGTGATCAGATCAATACGAAATTCGCAGAGGAGGTTGACTTCAACGTGAGGTAAATGTGACATATTTTTGGGTTTCGGTGCTAGCAAAGGGTTGTCAGAACGAGACATTTTTGTTATTTCCGTACCAATAAATGCTTACATAAACATTTACAAGTAAAGAAAATAAGAACAGCAGACGTTTAGTCCGCGGACTATACATCAAATTCCACGTAAATTATTTAGTCCACCTGCTGTGAACACTCAGTACCCAACCCAAGCAATAGGTCAGTACACGATTTCAAGCGACCTGACCTAAAATAGGTCGTGAACTATATGGCTGTAAACACACCCGACCTAAGCGTTGATTTTTGCGTGACTATAAATAATATATGTATGTTGAATGCAAGCTTGCAACACTCTCGCTTGACTCAAAATCATTTAAATAATCATGTTTGAGAGACAAAGATAATTACAGTGTATGAACTAAAATTTAACTTAATGACAGCTGCCACGTATATAAAAACAAGGACTAAATTCAACTTGACCAAATTTTAGCTCAGGTCGATGTAAACACCATAGGACTAAATTCACTTAGCCCGCGCTATAATTCAGGTCACATTTGGTCCAGCCGCTGTAAACTCTACCAATATTTAAATTATCTAAGGTCAGGACATTTTTTGAATGACAACCCCAAACACCTTTCTATCGCTGTAACTTTCGATGAAGTCATCGACATTAAATTGGCTTAGGGTCTATTATAACTTAGGGTGTCCTTAAGTAGCTAGTGGTAGAGTAAACACTCAAAATCTGTACAAATCCTCTACTGTTCTAGCGGTTCTGATGCACTAGGGTTTTTTTTCTTAATATCTATTAATCTGTTTTTTTTTGCATTGAATCTGTTTACATATTTAAACCTTTTAAAATATCCATGTGTATTTCAGACCTCAATTTAAAAATTGGGGGAAATTTAATGTTCACCTCAATTTCGATGAGTTTATCAATATCTATCGGGGTACAACAAAAACCACCATTTCCATTAACAATGGCTGAAATTGAAATTCGCTTTAATTCTGATTCATCTTAAAGTTAAATGATTTCTAATAACTTTATCGCACCACCACATCATCGTGTTTCATGCTAAAATACCAGAAAATGTAAAATTCATTAACTGAAATTTCATCAAACAACTTTGTGCCCTCGCAAAACTTCGACCAGCCTAAGAGAATTTATGAAATTATCTACAAAGCTATAAATGTACGTGTGCCCAGGGCTCAAGAGGACCCGGATCTTGTCCCGAATCGGTCGGTCGGTTGGTTCATTTCAAGCATTTATTAATCGGATTAACTTCAATAAATCTTTTTTGATGTAATAGAATTTTCGCATTTCCGAATATTATATCCCGAATATTGGGGATTGAAACGACAAGAAAGGACTTGATGAGAGTGATGATGATGGTAGTGATGACTGGCGTCACGACGCGTTGCCCCAAAGAAAATATATACGGAAATCTAATCACGTACTCGTTTCGTTGAATTTACTCAGTACGGTACGGTACGAGTACCTAACGGCTACGGATAGAGGACTTGATATTCTCGGTCGCATCTTTCACTTCAATCAAGATGGACTAGTAATATTCATGATGGTAGTGAAGAGATTGTTAAGAGAATTTCAAAAGGACAAAAAAGGTTAATGGTGTACCTTGAAGGAACAGTTTATTTGAAATTGATATGAGGACAATAGAGGGCTATAAAGAGTCTAGGTATGAATAAATGGAACTTAAGATGAATGATAATACATATATTCGGCTTCATTTACTTTGAGCTATCGCGAACTCGCTTTTGCCTCTCGTTTACGTTTGAAGAAAGCTGAGAATTTACGACATGAGGGAAAAACTTCACAAATCAAATACTTGTTCGGAAAAATGTATAGGTAGATAGCAAGGAGGATTTAAATACTAGGGCTTTTGCAATGATAGCTTTACTACTGATTGATTGATTGATTGATAGCCTGGAGTAACGCTGCGACCTCCTGGGTCTATTGTGCCTCTGCTGTGTTATGTCCTATAGGATGTCCAGGATTCCAATTAACCTGAATGTGTTCCTTGACTGGACATTTGTTCGGCCCCTGATGAAGGAAAGAGCAGAGTCCAAGAGCTCTAATCTTCGTCTCGCTAGTGCTGGGCAGAGTGTGAGAAAATGTTCTACACAACTATGCCGTTTCCCAACAGTATTTGGATCGGCCGTCTTGCTCCTCACCTATCCTGTGGATATGTTTTTTGCAGGGAATGTGACCTGTCAATGCTCCGCATAAGTCTCTTATATGACTTTTGCCAAAGTACTTTTTGAGTGTTTTAAACCCTTAATATTAAGCCAGTAGCTTTCGATCTTTTTCTTGCTCCATGTTTTAATTTCCTTGTCCGTATCTGCCTTTGTAATGCACAAGGACCTAAGAAGAGCATTTTTGTACCTTCTTTGGCTTTGGAATCAGCATCCTCGTTTCCTTGGTGCAACACTTGCAACTCTCCATATCAACTCGAGGCTGTTCTATGCTCCTATTTCATTTAGGGCCTCTCTCACCTCTAAGAGTATAGCTGAATTTATTTGATTGCGATTTATAGCGATGACTATCTGATAGGATCTGAGTTGTGGCCTTTTTAGTGCTCCTTATCTTTATTATTTGTGAGGCTCTTAGTATGGCAGATAGTTCTGCTTGATAGATGGTGGCCTCCTTCGAGAGAGCGAAATGCATTTTGCACTTGGGACCTACGATCCCTGCTCCTGCCTTTCAATCCATCCGTATACCTTATTCGCGCTCTTTTGTACGAAGAAGGTGGGCCATCGTCCTATTTGTCCTTTGATGGAATTGTGACCTTGAACCTCTTCCCGAAGACTGCTTTGGCCTTTATTTGGCCGCTGAAGCTCAACGTTGATGTCTTCCAGGATTTTAAGGTGGTCTTTAAGGTCTTTTGATTTTTATACATAGGCTTGTTGTTGTTTTGCTGCTAACTCCTGAATTTTGAGATGTAGCGGCTCTAGGTTTAGAAGGACATCCAGTCTTGCCTTTGATGCGGAGCTCATTGCTTCTGTAATCAGCAGGCAGGTCATCCTTTGAAGTTTGTTGAGCTTACTAACACCAGTTTTTTGTATGGTTTTCTTCCACGACACTGCTGCTCCATATAGGATGATAAGGCTCACCATTTGTTTTTATGCCCATACAGTCTGTACATTGACGATAGACTAATTCCAGCGGAGAATGATGTCATCCTCGAATCGCTTCTTGAAGCCCTGAAAGGAAAGGCAAGAGTCAATATCGAACTGGAAAAATAGGGGAACCAAAACGGATCCACACTCCTGCACTAAATATCCTATCTGAGGAGAGTCTTGAATAAGTTCATAATGCTGGAAGCAAACCCAGTCGCAGTTCCAACCGATCAACACCATGATATGTATTCATCAGTTCATTTTAAAGGAGGTAAAAAAATAAAAATGGGTGCTCTTTTGCCAGGTGGTTGGAAGCCTGTACTTATGGCGAGACCAGATATCACTTATTCTGTTACCCGTACACATTGCATCCCTAAAGTCATGAAGATGGCGTGCAACTGCAAGCTAACCAAAATCATGTGGGGGTCGTACAATATCGTAGCTACTAAGTACTTACTCGAATTGACGCGAACTGACTGCAAACGGCTGGTCGGCATCATTACCGGCCACTGTCTTGTAGCAGCTCATGCCATGAAAATGGGACTCCTAACCAGCGACACCTGTAGGAAGTGTCAAAAGCCGGGAGCCTCGGAAACAATCCAACACCTTCTGTGCCACTGCCCGGCACTGGGGAGAACCAGGCAGCGCTGCTTCGGTGAGCCCTGGCTGGTGGATCTCTCACATGTAGCAGAGCAGAGGCTGAAGGACATACTTCAGTTCGCAAAAAAGTCCGGGGCCTTCGATGGCAGTTTGGACTGAGCTTTCCTTCTCCGTGTCTATTTATCTGGTACCACTACGGACCAATGGGTCTTTGTTTGGCCCTGGCCAGCCAGTTGAACCTAACCTAACCTAAAGTCATGAAGATTATACTGGCACCATTGGTACCGGAAGATCAACCACAGGACACGTAGGTACTCCAGCTGAAAAAGGGCACCAGCACCTGGAACGTGGCTACTGATGAATTTTAAGAAGGTTGCCACTTTGTCAAAAATTATGACAGAATATATTGCACCATGTCAGACGATAAAAGAGATAATTTGGATCAAACAATTGATCTGCAAACTGGAGAAGTTGAAAAACCACGGCAAAAAGGAGACGAAACTCTTCATCGACAATTGGGGACTCCTGACTCTGACCAAAAATCTAGAACACCACAACAGAAATAGGACGTCGATGTTCTATACCATTTTATCCGGGATAAATTCATACCTGGTGAATTCGAGCTCGAGTATGTTTGATTGGAGAACCAGTTAACCGACATCCTAAATAAGCCGATATCCTGGGTAAGCCACTATCAACAGAGAGCTTCAAACGCCTTAAAAACCTGCTGGGTATAGAAGAGACACTTCTTAACAATTAAAACTAAATTAATAACGTATTCTGTAAAAGTGCTGGGGGTATGAGTACGCAACATTCAAAATTTGGATCTAAAAATTCGCCCGCGAAACAGACTCACACTGTAGGTTTCTTTATCAACAAATACACATTCCTTTTTTTTTGTCTTTGTAAAGGTTCAACCTTCAAATAAATCGGAGTATTCCGCAAAGTGTTTACTGAACATAAACTTATTTATTCAGCGCATATTAACAGCTTTGTTAATATATATATCAGATTGAAAAGCATTTTATTTTGATCAGTCGACTCGAGCTCATTGTATTAATGTCTCCAGACCTATTCACGTGTGAAATAAAAATTTACTTCACCACACTTAGAGCTTACATACAAATTATTTTTTTTTTATTCGCTGAAAGCCTTTTCTAGTAGAATTCAGAATCGTTGATTTATGACAAAATGTGACTATTACGACTGTACAAAGTGCCAGTTATGCAAGTGCATCCAATCATATCTTTAAGTACCAGATCTAAAAATAAAACTTATTTTTCGCAAAAGCACTTTACATTCACGACCGAATGTGAACGTTAAATTCTTATAGTTACGTTTTTGTTTTGCTCGAGTGTAAATTTATGAATGCCTCTTAATGAATCGTAGTACGATTTTCTAGCAGATAAAAACCTCCAAACTACCCAAACAAGTTTGCCTTCGTTTCTAACTCACATAGACGTGATGTCTCCCCTTCGCTAAGAACCAGTGACGTAACATCTGACTAATAGAATCAGTTGTATGCGATTGCGGTGACCCGATTTACAAATCATGTTCGCATACGATGAAATAAGTGAAACAACATTTCGCCATATGCTTGGATTTATTGTCGTTTTTATGGATACGTGAATTTGCTGCACGAATTAGTAGATTCCAAATGGACTCCATTGATAGAACGATGTTTTTCATGCGCACATTTTCTGGACTAAATTTGTAGCCGTCGTAGTTGCGGTCGGTCATGACTATTTCGAGTAATTAAGAATGCAGATTGTAAGGATTTATCTCGTATTGCTGCAATCTTATTTCGATTGCAAATGTATTTGCAATTTGAAGAATTTTTTTTTCCATTCAGTCATGTCGATGTTTCTAAATTAGTTTTCGATTACAGTAGCACCGGACGATACTCTCAGGAACAAAAACTAGAGCGATATTTTCCTTCTACATCGTTTCGAGCACCAGGACATTGTACTCATGCAGGTTATTATAGTATCAGTAGGAAAAGGGTTCTTGATGTTGGTCTATTGTTTCTCGATTGAATACCAAATAGCCTGCAGTGTTGTTATTGATTAGTTTAGTCAGTATGTGCTAGTGCTGCTGTTATTGCTGAAGAGCAGCCGATATAAAGCTCAACTTTGGGTCTAATGACGTCAATAGATATTAAAATATGGATGATATGTGCTCGCTGTATAGCCCCTTCTCTCTATATTTATGAACAGATTGTACGAGCACTTCATTTAGAAACTAAACATTATTACGTGATGTTAGAGAAATTTTTGGATAGCAATATACTATGAAAACATATTATCAGCTACACATAAGCTGATATAAATAGAGAATGCATTAGAATGCAAGAAAATCGCACTATGTGCCTTCATGGACATAGAAGGAGCCTTTGACAATGCAAGACATGACTCGCTATACGTCGCTCTCCAGAGGAGGGATGCTCCTCAAGAAGTAGTGAAATGGGCGAGCAAAATACTAAGGAATC
Organism: Nemotelus nigrinus; assembly: GCA_947369275.1. NCBI lineage: Eukaryota > Metazoa > Arthropoda > Insecta > Diptera > Stratiomyidae > Nemotelus > Nemotelus nigrinus. The sequence goes on along the minus strand of OX376372.1, from coordinate 202,980,388 downwards.
GAAGTGTATTTGCGGAGCTGGGGGAGGTGAAGCTAAGGGCAGACACTAGGAGGGGATGCCCACAGGGAAGGGCATTATCCCCCCTGGTATGGTCCCTACTAGTTGATAACCTCCTCGTGACCCTCAATAGTAAGGGCCTAACTGCTCTCGGCTACGCGGATGACATCACGGTAATAATAAGAGGCTCGCAAATGGATACCGTGAGGTCCAGAATGCAAAAACCCTTAAATGAAACAAATCAATGGTGCGAAAAAGAGGGACTATCTATTAATCCTCAGAAAACTAGCATAATACCATTCACCAGAAAAAGAAAAATCGAAATAGGAGCCCCAAATATTAGGGGTACGGTCGTATCTCTGCAGGAAGAGGTAAAATATCTAGGAATACACCTAGATAGGAAACTCACTTAGGACAATCATCTAAACAAAACCACAATAAAGGCAACTAGGGCACTCTGGGCGACAAAATAAATGCTTGAACGCAATTGGGGATTATTTCCAATGCAGACCATATGGGCATACAAACAAATGATGGGACCTATCCTCCTATATGGAGCTGCAGTGTGGTGGAAGAAAACCATACAAAAAACTGCTATTAATAGGCTCAACAAGCTTCAAATGATGGCCTGCCTGCTGATTGCAGGAGCAATGAGCTCCATCCCAACAGCAGGAATGGAGGCCCTTCTAATCCTTAAGCCACTACACTTCAAAATTCAGGAGGAAGCAGCGAAACAAGCCGTAAGCCTACAACAGGCCTACAGGTTTAAATCAGGGGACCTTAAAGGTCACCTAAAAATCTTGGAGGACGTCAGGCCTATAATGGAAATGTTAAACCTCAGCGACCAAATGAAATCTGAGGCAGCATTCCCTCTCCCAAAGGAGGCCACGATCTATCAAGCAGAACTATCTGCCATACTAAGAGCCTCACAAACAATAAAAATAAGGAACACTAAAAGGGTCAGAATTAAGATCCTATCGGATATTCAAGCGGCTCTCATGGCTATAAATCGTGACGATCAAACAAATTCGGCTATTCTGCTAGAGGTGAGAGAGGCGCTAAATGAAATAGGAGCATAGAACAGCCTCGAGTTGATATGGAGAGTTGCAAGGGTTGCGCCAAGGAAACGAGCCAAGGAAAGCCAAAGAAGGAACAAAAATGCTCTTCTTATGTCCTTGTACGTACTGAGGCTTTACAAAGGCAGACACGGACAAGGAAAGGAAAACATGGAGCAAGAAAAAGATCGAAGACTACTGTCTTAATATTGAGGGTTTAAAACACTCAAAAAAATACCTTGGTTTCGATAATAAAAGAGCAAAAGAAGCAGTGGCTCTCTGCAAAAGTGGCATAAGAGCCCTATGCGGAGCATTGACAGGACACCTTCCATGCAAAAATTACCTCCACAGGATAGGTGAAGAACAGAACGACCGGTGCAGATACTGTGGGGAAACGAGAGAGTGTGTAGAACATCTGCTCGCAGTCTGTCCAGCACTAGCGAGAAGAAGATTCGAACTACTTGGCTCTGCTCTTCCTTCCATCAGAGACATGACAAATGTCCCGTCAAGGAACATATCCAGGTTGATTAGAAGTCTGGACATCCTATAGGACATAACGCAGAAGAACCACAATAGAAATCAGCAATTATAGAAATGATTACTACTGCCGCATTATCAACACATTCGTTGGCATTTACAGACCAACGAAGATTTTTCTCATGACCCTCGGTCCCTAGGATAGTCCCGCATCATAGCCATCAAGTAGTCAGGAATGTGGAAGCTATGCTAGAGGGCTCAAAGCACATCTGTCCACCTTGCCGAATTGAAGGCATTTCAGATACCTAGCGTCACCAGCAGAACAAAAGGTCAAGCGCTGTGGCATCCCTCCTTTGTTGTTTACCTCCCTATCACTGCTGAGATGGTATCAACAATTGAATGCCCCTTTCGAAAGCCATGCTGTCAGTCAGACAGATCACCGGCTGATCTATTTTTCTGACAACAGCCGTTGCTTCAGCAATCACTCGAGAGGCGTCCCCGGCGTGTCTAGCATAGAGAGTGGACGGTACGCGGACGGTTTGTCCAAATCTCGCTTTTCTTTACTGATGAGCGTCAATCGAGGAACTTTCCATCAGGATGGGAGGACCCCCGCCATTAAACATGAATTATATAAATCCAATAGTAGCCGCGGTTGGATCTCTCGTCTCTTCATAAGATCTCAAGACAATCAATAATGTAGCTGTTTTGGGTGCCAAATTGAAGGGGTGTTAAGGGGAACTCTTAGACAAACCAACTTGCAAAGAATGGCTGAGTGAATGCCCGGCCTTCGCTGGGAAAATGATAAAGTCTCTTGGCTCATATTTATTTATGTGTCTATCCACAGTGGCTTCGGTGGACCTGAAGGTGATCACTCAGTTTATCAAGGATTCAGAATGGCTCTCCTATTAATAAAGGCTGTGCACTACGCAATGCGGTATCGCAATGGGCCCTTGTGTTACTTAGTGTATCTTCTCCGGAGTCTGTCTGAAGGAGGTAGCCGCTGAATCTAACTTAACCTAGTCTTATAAGTCAAGACCCCGAAGCATGTGATTCGCGCTTACATTGCAAGCCAAGATGGGTTGGAATATTGCTTTTGAAATCCTGTACTTCGGTAGGTAGTAGATGGACAAAATTACAATCTCAATAGAATGTTCACGTAGACAAATTTATGTTACTTGGATGTAGTCTTTGCTCGGTTCTTTTAAAGGATTATGGAGTAGATGTTTTTAATGAGCGTTGCAAAGCCACCCCTAGCCTTGCCATCTGAGTGTTTAGTGTCGTAGAAGGTGTCAAATTTATTATTTCTTTTTGTGAGATGGATATCTGATACGTTTTAGTTTTCAAGTAGTTCTCGCAGCATATTGACAAAATCAAATAAAATTCGTGGTTGGAGCAGAATATTTAACAGGGTCGTATGCGTTTGGCTCTTATTACTTGGTACCAAGAGTTACTAGAAAAGTCTCTGACAATGAAACTAATCTATTGCTTGCAGTATTCAGAGCCTGTTGGGCAAGATTTTGAAGGTAAACTATCTTTACTACCAAAGATTGAAAAACTGAGCAACCTCTGTAGTTAGCAGGATGGTTGTTACCACAGTTGTAACATTTTTTAATTGCAGGATCTTGTTTACTTTTGTCACATGACTATGCAGCATGAAACTCGCTACAAATAAAATCAAACATAAAGAAAGAACAATAGGTTTTAGTATGGAAATATCCCGGACAATTCAAGCATTGCACAGGGCTTTACATTTGACCGGTATTTCAACGGCAATTCTGTACTGCATAGGATATCGCAGGCCATACATTTTGTGAGTTTCCCCTTTTTTTTGGCTTGCTGGCTTCGGACTCCAGTTCTACTTTGAAGAGTGGCGGTTTGAATTTGTTCAATATATGGTGGATTCTTGTTTCATCACATCAGTATCAATATCCAGTTTCATGCCTTTGATTACCACCGTCAACCTTTTGCAGCTCTTAAACTGCTATGTGGAGTACCATAACTCTTGATCTACAGAATTGATTAATTTAAACACAAAGCTAGGAAAGCTAAAAATATGCATAAACCTATATGTTATTTCAGACGCAGGGCATACACTCAAGTTTTGGTTCTCGTTTAATTCCTTTTTGAATAAAGTGGACTAAATTATATTGCTATTTATATTGAACTGACAAATATTACTCACAAAAATCTTTTAAACTTCATCCTTTCATAAATGCATTTTTGTTTTTGTCTTATCTTAGTCTTTCCTTAATCTAATATATGTTTTTATCTAAAACATATCTTTTTATCTAATTCATATTTCTATCATATCTAATGCACAATACACAATCTTCTACCTAATACAGACCAAAAGACAAGATATTAGCAAAAACTATAACAAAAATTCATTTATCTTTACGCATATGGACATCATTACGGGCAAAATACACGAGTATCTTTTTTTCTCCACATCAGATAGATATTCAATTGCAGCCTAACCGCTTTCATTCGAATACCTAAACGATTAGATACATCAAATAACGAACCAGTTAGACTACTTTAAACTGCCTACAGGCATTCTATAGGCTCGCTCTCTCCTCTTGATCTAGTCTTTGGATGTCCTCGATTACATCAATAGCAAAGTACGCGATATAGTGAATTTCAGTTTGATTCAGCGGCCAGTAAATGTAGTGGATTGAACAAATACTCGTGCTTTTCGAGTCACTCCTAGCACAGGGTCGCAATGTATTGAATTATATAATTGGCGTTTTCTGTAAATCGATAAATTCCCAACAGACCAATATTTAATTATTGAGATTCATTGGACAGGCGACTGGTGCTAATTGTTGAGGATTTACTTGTATGGTTTGCTCAATGGCAGATAGTACATACTTGTATGTATTGTTTTAATTGTTCGTTTAATTTAAGTTTATTTGCAAGATATTTCAATGAATAATTTTTTTACTAAAGCCAAATATGCGGCAAAAAGAAGATAAACGAAGATTCATTTCAGTTTTCTTTCTGAAAAATCGATGACATTGTAAACTACTCTCAGCCAAAATGCATAGATTTTCAGATAAAGCCAAATTAAATTCAATTAACACTAATAAAATTTCACAAATTATATATACCTACAAGACGAAATCCATTAATTAACATTATGATGCCATTTTTTTTCTTTCAGCAGCCGTATTAATGTCTACAATGTATCTTCACATTTAGATTCATCTGCGTTAGCATACATTTTATGTGACATAGAAGTACATCTTCTTAAGTATGTCCACATCCACAATACAACACAATTCCATATATCTGACGACTAAGGCATTCCCCAGTTCAAATCATTTACTCGTCTGGTTACTTCATCGGGCAATGTTCCGTTTCGAGTAGCTGAAGAAAACTTGAGAAGTCATTCGTTGCTCATCTACAATGTAGAAGACAGACAGTTGTGTGTAGACATATCGGTACGCATGAATCCATGTCAGCTATATAGCAAGAATAAAGTTGATGGTGATTTTGATTGCAACATCAGCAGAACAGTTGGTAATATGTAGTAAGACAGCAGCATTAATTTACTGTGTTAGAATTGGAAAAGTTAACTTATATAATGGATTAGGGTTAATTAGATTTATGTCTCGTCGAATTGAAGACAATTTCTCGAACATGATGTGGTTTGATACATAGTACAAAATCTGGATAGGGTTTCAAATATTTGGTAAATGATTTAATTTGAAAGAATGCATGGGGCGTTTAATATAAATATATTATCATAAAGTTTTCTGGAATTCGGAGGACGCCTCTCGCATCACGGGATTCAGATCAAAAGTAGCGTTTGGGTTAATACTAGATATCTTTATCGAAAACATAAGAAGTTTCAGAACGAATGTCAATTCGAGCTACCGTTATTTTATTGTCATTTCATGATTCGTTTCTTTATGTGTACTTCTTGATATTAAGCACATTAAAAGTAATTACGATTCTATTTTAAAGTCTCATCCTGAAGTTGTCCAGTGTGCTTAAATTCGATAGAAAAATATAACCGAGCCTAGTGCCTGTTGTACAGACGCTCTATGGCCTTAGACATATGATATTTTCAGTTACCAAAAGCGCTAATTACTAGCTAATGAGGTGCTCATCTAATCGAGGTATTATGCCTGAACAAATGGCGTATTGACTTTCATTCAGCCTAGAGAGCAATACTATTTTCTTTTATGGGATATACCACTTTATTATGGGTTTGCACTTGCACTCAGCACTCAGGCCAAAGAACCCATTGTACTCATTTCCCCCTGCCTACCATAGTTTCCCAGACTGTTTTATTATTTTAGCACCAGTGATTAAGGGCAAACAAATCAACTGGCATCGTCAGCAGACTTGATTGCCCTGTATTATTTAAAGTCATCCGATATAGTCATCCGATCCAAGGAACTTTAGACCGATCAGCTTAACTTCGTTTATGTTGAAATGCCTAGAGAGACTTGTCGAACGATACATACGTACTACGGCGCTTAGGTTTAACCCTTTGAATGATGAGCAACATGCGTACCAGCGAGGAAAATCATGCGAGTCGGCCCTTCATTCTTTGGTGGCCAGAGTTGAGGGAGCGATCTCCAATGGTGAGTATGCGTTGGGGGTGTTTGTGGACATTGAAGGGGCCTTTGATTGCGCGCCCTTCGTGGAACTATGTGATGCTGCGAAAGTGCATGGCGTGGATGATGTCTTAGTTAGGTGGATTCATGCCATGCTGACGCAGAGATGGTTGCTGGCGGAAGCTGGATCCGATTGCTACTTAAGAACAGAGGCGACAAATGGATGCCTTCAAGGGGGCGTCCTGTCACCGCTCCTGTGGAGTATGCTCGTCGACTCCCTGCTTAACGAACTGCAACAAGAAAGGCTGCACGCACAAGCTTATGCTGATGACGTGGCCGCACTGGCTGTCGGTAAAGATCTGAATGTGGTATGTAGAAATACACAGCGTGCGTTGGATCTGATTGGCAGCTGGTGTTTGAGGCACGGCTTAACAGCGAATCCTGGTAAGACGAAACTTGTTTTGTTTACCAGGAAAAGAAAACTGAGAGGACTAGTGCTTCCAATCATGAAGGGTGTAACACTTCAACTTTCAGATGAAGTCAAATATCTTGGAGTAATCTTGGACAAAAAACTTCTCTGGAAGAAACATGTGGAAGTGAAGCTTACTCGTGCTATAAAAGCTTTCGGGCAGTGCAAGAGAGCTTTTGCTACCACATGGGGTCTAAAGCCTCGTGTAGTGATGTGGATCTACACAGCAATAATTAGGCCGATGTTCACGTACGCATCGGTGGTGTGGTGGACTATCGTGAGGCTATTGTATGCTCGGAAAAAGTTAGCCACGCTGCAAAGGACGGTGTGCCTGGGTATCTGTGGTGCCATGAGCACTACTCCGGGTGCGGCCCTTGATGCGCTTCTCAATCAGCCTCCTCTCGACATTCAAGTTCAGAGTGTGGCGATGAGCTCTGCCCATAGACTAGCTCAGCTTGGCTTATGGGTAGGTGAAGACGATGTGGGGCACTGCTCTATTAGGAGGTCGATGTGTGAGATCTCTCCGATTCTCGCGATGCCTTCGGACGCTCGGGTGCCCTTCCTCGACTTCAGAAGAAGGTACGAAGTAATCCTCTTAAGCAGAAGTAACTGGGATGATCCGGATCTGTGTACGAGGGGATATTCGGAGATCTTCTTCACGGACGGCTCGAGGTCAGATAGTAGATCTGGAGCTGGTGTCTATCTACATTCATCGAATGGCAGATGGGCTTTCTCTCTTGGAGAGCACGCTTCGGTTTTTCAAGCAGAAATGTTTGCTATCCTGAGAGCTGCCTGTTGGGCAATTGAGGAAAGATGGAGGGGAAAGAGCATTGCTATTTGCAGTGACAGTCAAGCTGCACTGATGGCACTGCGTAGACCCCTGACAAACTCGAAAATTGTCCAAGAGTGCAGAGCACGATTGAACTCTGTCGCCAGATTCAATAGGGTGCATCTGCTCTGGGTACCGGGGCACTGTGGTGTTGAGGGGAATGAAATTGCTGACGTCATTGCGAAGCAAGGTTCGGAACTTCCGCTACGGGGCCCTGAACCCGCCTTGGGTGTGCCGACCGCATCTGCATGTGCCATTATTCGAAAGTGGGTAGATGATGCTCACAAAGATAGATGGACGGCTGCCGGTGTGGCCAGGCACACGAAGGTATTCCTTTCAGAACCCAACCATGTGACTGCGGGATTCTTGCTCAATAAGAGCAGGAAAGTTTGCAGGGCCATGGTAGGTATTCTGACTGGACACAACTGCCTAGGAGGACATATGTACCGAATAGGTGTTGCACAGGATGACCTCTGTTCATCCTGTCTAGAAGAGGCTGACTCTGTGGAGCATTTCCTCTGTGAATGCCCAGCGTTTGCGCGTCTCAGATATCAATGCTTTGGCTGGGATGTTGCACGCATGCAGACGATAGCCTCTTTTCCCCTATCAGTGATCCTAGACTTTATCAAGAGATCTGGGAAACTATGGTAGGCAGGGGGAAATGAGTACAATGGGTCCTTTGGCCTGAGTGCTTAGAGGCGCCAATGCGCCTCTCCCCCAACTCACACACACAGTTTAAGGCATATCTAAAGTGTGTTCAGAGTACCTTGTTGCACCCGCCTAGCTGAGTCTGGGTGTTTTGGCAGATGATTCCTTCATAGTACGAAGCACAACCGACACAAAACACTAATGTAGCAAGTCAGACGAGACCGCCAACATGTGGACGGCATTTGACGGCTCGTCACGAAATCGCCTTGACTCGTGCCCAAAACCATGGCCTTCATATAAAAGGCCTATCGCGACTTGCAATCTGACAGGTATTAAGCTACTTTTTAAAATGGTGTAGTCCTCTCGTTATTAAGATTTATTGGGAATTGCACAATGACAATTGTTTGACATTTCTCTGACAATTAGTAATGTGAATGGTTCTACTCGGTTGAATCAGGGAATAGAGTCTATTTTCCTACTATCCGGAGACTGGTTTCGAAGTTTTTGTCGCGTAAAAGATATTTCGGATAAGTGTCGTGAAAGTGATGTGTTTATTGTGCTGTATACGCGAGAACTTTGCAATTTGGAATACCTGCCACCTACTCTCGGCAATGTGAATTGTAAACAATTGCCGTTTGTGGTTGGTAGGATTTATTCCACTTTAAAAATCATCAAATATTGATAATCTGCAAATTCTTCTACACAAACGATATTTCGGATAAGTGTCCCGATGAATTGAGGTCTGATGCTAAAGACTTTGTATATCTAAATTGCTTGTGAAAGATCCCAAAACAACAGTGATTAACATGACATATGAGTTTCCTCATATCTCCTGTAGGTGGATCTCGTGAATTTTTTTATAACCATAAAAAAACATCACTGTGTGGACTGGTTGGGAAAAGTAGCTTAGGTCCGCCATCTTGTAGGTTAATTGCTTTTGCGATAGGCCTTTTATATGAAGGCCATGCCAAAACCCTTTCCGATCGGAAGTCGCATGAGCGCCGGCGAGACCTGTCAAAGTCGCTTGCCTGGACCGTCCACACACTCGGGCTCGCCAGCTTTCGCCTGGCCTCGGCCAATATGTATTTCGTACATAAGAGGAAGGCAAAAAGATATTCCGCGTAGAAATCATTATTTAAATTCACAATTTACTCAATATACATTTTTTTCGCTGCTTTATTCAGAGCACAAATATTTTAATCATATATATATTTATATATATATATATATATATATATATATATATACATATTTTTACATGAACAGTATTGTAACCTGAAAATTACAGAAATTCAAACCAAAGAATTATCTAAATTTTGATCAAGTTGCATAATGTATTTTATTTGCAGATAAATGAGTAGGATCGATGGGTAGGTGCCCAACTCCGGGCGTAATTTGTTTACACCAATCTAAAATTCCAATGTGTAAATCTCATTGGGTCGAAATGTGCCAAAAACACACAAAATACCATATAAAGAAAATTCAAACAGTACCACAAATATCTTTTAGAAAAAGATTCTTCAAATAACATTGTGAAACATTCGGCTCTCAGTTGCTGAACCATCATGTGATTGGTAAGTAAAGCCATACTACAGGGCGGTACTCTATCTTCCTTGATTTCGAATTTAACAGCTAAAAAACTTATACGGAAATTTCATCAGACTGGATATAACGTGATATCAAAAGTAAGAATCTACTGGGATCCCGTTCATACGCGCATTGAAAGAAACGATAAAGCGGATACGTTAGCAAAACATGGAACCAATCCACCTAAAGTTGGATCGCCAATTTCCATCCAAACTGCGAAGCACTTAATTGGCTTCAATATGATGCAGATTGTGATGTGCGCTTAACAAACAACTCAAACCTGCAGGGTAACCAATATCATGCGAGGGTTATGCAAACTTGCAGTAACTAAACTCCTACACGCAATTTCGGCTATTGATTTTCCAATATGCTTCGTTTATGGTTTTCTTTCTATTCAAATGAATATATCTGTTTAGTGTCAATTTTTGATTCTTAACTTCCTTTTTTCTCACATCAGGAGAACTGAAAGGACCTATTTTAGCACTATTCTGGTCGCGATCCTTATCAATGATCTCTTTTCCTCGACAAGCCTCAGCATCACGATTGCCCAGTTTAACTATTAGCTCCCCAACACCTTTTACCATCAAGTGTGATCCTTGCAGATGCGTCCTATGTCCAACGTAGGCTCACAAGTTGCTTATTATAAAATTCGACGTTTTTTATGTTGTGTATGTAGGTTCCTTTCCTGCCCTTTCAAACGGACTCCGGATAAGGCTCATTTAGGCACCTCAGGGACCTACTCTAATACTACCTGGCTGCCCACAGCTGTTATTTTGTGGTGAAGCCAGCTCGAGCTTCTGACAAACTGGATGATCCTTATTAACTCCACCAATACCACTTCAGTTAGGCTTGCGAAGAACTATAAATAGAAGGATGATTTTCTGCTATCAGCACAACCTTTTCTTCCTCGCATCCAAACTTCCGGCAAAAATTGTTTTGTGAGGCACGCGCATGCAGTTTATGTCTACCAACTAGACAATGTCCAGTTAAAGCCACCACCGTTACGTAAGGAGCACGCTTTCATAGTTTAAGTAGTTCCTTAGTGCAGCCAATATAAAAAAAAATGGAAGACAGTTGCGATCGCACAAAATCAAACACCACACCAACCTCTTTAAAATGCTGGACAACTGATAGGAAAACGCCAGAATAAGAGAAAAGATGTGAAGCATTTTTACATGACAAACACATCTAGTGACACTATAAGATGTTCAGTGGTAAGAAGTTGTTTTGGTACCAGTGATTAAGGTCGAACAAATCAGGTTGTAATTGCTGATAATCGTCCGCAGATTTCATTTTCCTGTATAAGTCATCCGCATGTAGGAGACATTAGGGGTTGATAACAGAAGGAAGGGCGTCGACAAACAAGATGAAAAATAAGGGATCTAGGCTAGATTGTTCAGGAATTCCGGATATGGGATACATAGGAGAAGAAATGAAGACGTTTAAAGTGACTCTGCAGAGACTACTATGAAGATAGGAGGAAAACTAGGCAAGAAGGGGACCATTAGCATCAAATTCATTATGTTTAATGAGCACCCGAAGAACCTATTTTGTTTAAAAGTCGTCGAAAAGCCCGTATAAATTACATCAACTTGACGTTGAGAATCAAAAGCAAAGACGACGAAATTAGTGAGTACCATAAGGTTGGTCATTTTTGGGAACATGAAAATGATTGGGAAAATATTGGGGTATTTCCACAAAGAAGGGAATACATGCACCAAATGCAAGGCTAATGCTGAAAAGGATAGCTAAAGGAACATAGAGAGAGGATGAGAGGGATTTAACAAGGATATTGGGAATATCGTCAGGACCGGAACTAGCATAAGAATCTAAGGTATGCATAAGAGTTTCAGCTTCCAAAGGATTGGCAGCAAACACGGATAACGCAGTAGAGATACGGGGGAAAATAGAAGATAGTGAGGTATTTAGCGCATTTTTTTTTAATCAGGAGGAAAAATGTAGGAAATAAATCGCAAATAGTCTGAGGATTAGAAACAAAAGTATCATCAAGATGCATAGAATAAGGAACTGACGAATTGGTCATAAGAGAACGGATGTAGGACCAAAAGGATTTTGGTTGTCTAGAGCAGATTGAAGCCTCGATACTCAAAAATTAATCACGCATCGCCTGCCTCCGCACTTTTTTACCATCAGAACGCAAACTATGGAGTTCCTGAAGATCAGTGAGTTAACTCGTCTTCTTCAACTTTTTTCGAGCTATTTTTAACTTTTAGAGCATAAGAGACTTTCAATGTTTAGCAAGGAACATCATTAGGTTTAAGATAATATTTTAAACAATTTCGGTATTTTGAAAATTGAAGGTGATGAAAATTATATTTCTTAATTTTGATTATTGCAAATAAATCCTGTTTGAAGTCGTTATCCTATTCTTTAAGAGGCGACGCTCTGCCCACTAGACTACACAGGCTTATTGGAAAGGTATTGTTAATTGGCCTAATTTAATGATATGTTGCATAGGAGTTAAGACTATGTGCATAGCAAAACAACCTATAATGTATAGATTTGGCCCTTAAGTTGAAGTTATGTTTTATAGCTGAGGGTACTGTAAACATATTTTTCCAGTGTTCTTTGTCCACAAATGCAGCTAGCGTATGCTCCTTGCAGGCAAAAGATTTTTAAGGATGCTTGATTAATGTATGAAACGCTGTTTTCACAGATCACATATAAGCATGCCATGATTTTGAAATAATAGTATAGTTTAAGGATCTAGTTCCCCAACATTTCACAGCTCTCTCTAAAATTTTGGTTTGAAAAACTAGTCTGAAGTCACATTTTTCTTGCCTTATGTTTGACCAATGCAAATTTTCGCAAAAAATCTCTAATGAATTATTTCAAGATAAAGAAAAAAATGTTATTGGTTCGCTCGTAAAAGTGGTCGCTTCTGAAATAAGTTTTGACAGTTCACCCGCTTAAATATGCAGTTTATCTGATCTAACTTCCGCTCCATTGAAATTTTTCGTAGTTATCAAAAGTCCTAATCACTGAATAGTTACGGTCGACTTATTCTCAATATTCGAAACGACGCAAAATTTAGCAGAACTTTTTCGAAGAACTAATAAATCTTAAGCTTTAAACATAAAGCCCTTTATTTACAGCTCCATACAGACGACAAACGAGGTCGAACGCTCGTATATTTTATGCATTCTGAATATTTTTTTTTCAAAAGAAAGCAGGCAGCCTTGACTTGAATTGCCCATTATAAGTCAAGTCTGAAATGTCGCTCGTGTATATCGGATACTGTAATATGGTCTATGCATGAAACATCAACACTATCGCTTTGGCATATTGAACACTTGAGCATAGTCCTGATTGTAAGCTATTTCAGTGAACAGTGCACGAATTTGACATTTCTTTCGGTTCGATTACAGTAGACTAGACGCCGATTTTCTTTCGAAACCCTTCAAATTGCCAGACATCATGTCATTGCCTGTAATTTTCCCGAGTGGGATAGGCATTACTGCCTGTTTCAGCACGAATCATATGAAAGTTGGATAAAACAATGATACATGGCGAAGAAGCAAGAAAAGTATTATTGGCTACAAAATTCAGTGTAATTTGATTTCATACGGTATGACAGATTCGGGTCGACAAATTGATCAAGTTTTCTTCAATTGGAAAAGTTTATTCGTAATTGGTGATTATTTCTTGTTTGCGATGATTTTTATCCGTCGTTCCGGCTAAATTTCCCTAAAGATCGTTAATACTTCGGTCAATTAACTTTTATAACTTACTTAATTGGACATGCGAGCAGTGTGTTGGCTACTTGTAATATCCATGATAATGTTTGAATCGAACTCGTAGAGGTGAGCACGAATCAATAAATTAACAGTCCCGGCTACTCTCGTGCGACGCCATTCATAACGTCGTCCTGTACACCTCTGCATGAACCGAGTTTTCATAGCGCCGATAGCTATAATTCAAAATTCAACACGTCCCACATTCAATCCAACGAAGCATGGTCTTGACACGCTTTGCACTATACTCAACAGGAAATGCACGTTCCATGTCCTGAAACCGTTTCACAACAAGCAGAAAAGCTTCGAATCAAATCCGAAACGTACGGCGAAAATGTCAAATCGATTGCACTTATGCATCTACAGCCATTAGCCGTTAGATACATACAATTCAGGCAAAGATTAGCAATAACAATAAACAACCGAGAATGCCGGCAAAGAGAAATCGAAACATGGTCAAATGGCTGAAACTATGGGCAATTCATTCAACCCCACGTTGGAGGCAATAATTAATAGACTGAACAAACTGTACGTTGAGGCTGATAAATTGAACATGTTCCACGTACATCTATTTTCCATTGCTTTGCAATGACAACTATGTTCTGGGCTTTTTATTGTTATTATCACCGTTGTTCTCTTGTAGTTGGCGTAAGAGTGTATAGCCTATATTAGCAGTTACAATTCAGATTCATAAAACCCGCAGAGGCCAATCGGTATCTGCATTTCACTCAGCCTAATCACCGGATTTAACAGACCAATTGGGCTCGCGTAGCAATTTATTCAATCTTGTTTTTTTTTTCGTGTGTACACATAATTCTCAATGGAATAAAGATCTGGATTCATTACCAAGTGTATACACAGTGATTAGCATCCGCCTTCGAACGATATCGAGTGATGCGAAATAACGTAGTCGAGATTTAGTTCAGAAAAAAAGAAAACAGCCTAAAAAAATATATCCAAGTGAATTTTTTTTTTGAGTACTAATTCCTGTTTTACCAGGAAAAGGTTGGCTTATAACGATTCGCATCAGCCATCGGGTTCGACTCTACCCATTAAGTTGGGTTTAACTTCTGTCCCTAATTACTATTTTCTACTAAGCAAAACTACTTTAGGTTAACTTTTTTAATGATTACTGACAAGTCTAAGGTAAATTTCTGATATGAATTTAAGTTATTCAACCTATGTCTATACTTTACAGCTAATTGTTTACAAATTCAAATCTACCAACTCAAGAAACTTTCCCAATTCAGTGATGTGTTTTATATTGTTTACCATTAGTATCGAATCTACACCGTTATAGTGTTGGAATACTTCAAAGTCCAATCTCTGGTTACTTAATGCCTGACAATAGAAAATTTGATGATCTAGGTCATCTACCAAATCACATGCAGCACAGATAGGGCTGTCTATAATTTTCATTTTGTATAATTGTAAGTTATTGTAACATTTGTTAGTTATTAATCTATTCAACAACTTTATTATTTTACTTTTTAATTTTAAATTTTTAAACCAAAGCCTATTTTTCCCACTTAGAAACGCTTTACACCAAGTGCATTGCTTATATTTCCTTATTTCCCTTCTATATTCTTCTGTTTTCATAGTTAACTAATTCACTAATTTGCTCTATTGCTTCATCCGACTCATATTTATTACTATAGGGTTCTCCCTCAATCATTCCTAATCTAACCCCTCATCTACTCTATACTCATCTCTTCTAGACCACAATGTCCTGGTATCCACATAACTTTTATTTCTATATTAGGCACAGATCTACATATTTAGCAAATATCATTAATGACCGATTTATTGAGAGAATTCTTTATAAGTTCTAAGCACGCTCCATTTGAATCTGAGCTCTGCAACTCGTTGGGATTTCATTTGCCATATCAAAAGCTATTATGTTACGAATCTGTCTAGTTAACCCTAAGCATCTTTTAATCACTCCAACTTTTAAACTATCTATCTTTCTTAACAGGTATTTCGGAGCATCGTACAGGCTTGACCATGACTTTCCAGTTTCGCTCTTATAAATGACTTGTATAGGGGGGAGTCCACTCTTTACCCCTGTGACTCTTTTCATCATATTTATCTCTGGTTTAACTTGTTCAATTTTCTTTAACACAAACTCTCACTATTATTTTTGATAATTTTTCCAAGAAATTTTACCTCAGTCACCCAATTTACTTTCCTGTCTTCTATCTTGATTTTACTCGAGTAATTTATGTTTCTATTAAGAATAATCCCATTGCACTTCTCCGCATTTAATGGTAACTTTAGTTTTCTTGCACCTTCAGCAAACATATCCATACTTTGTTGCAGCTCCTCAAAGCAGCTGTTTTTATTTCTATTAGAGGCTGTAATTAGAAAATCATTCGCATATTGTATAGCCTTAATATTTCTACTAGTCACCTTATGTAATATCGCAGCGTACATATTAAAGATCAAAGGGCTTAAAACGTCCCCTTGTGGGATACCATTTTTTACCGCTACATTTTTTCCCCCCAGCATCAAACTTCTATTGACAAGAAAAGAGAGAATCCACCAGCTATAGACTTCAGAAATATTAAGTTCAATCATAGTGTCTTTTAGAACTTTTAAATCAACCCCCTCATATGCAATTTTAAATATCTAACGTAACCATCATAACCTTTTGGTGTTTTGCTTTTGCTTGACTGATCCAGTGGTCTACCATATTAAGGCATGTACTTATCGATCTATTTTTTTGATATGCATGAGAATTTCTTGGTATTTTATTCATTAGGTTGCCCTCCTCCATTAGTCTATTTTTTATAATCCTATTTATTACTTTTACTATCACATTCAGCAACGAAATCGGCCTATAATTCAATAATTCGTTAGGGTTTTTCTGCGGCTTTAGAATTGGGGAAACCTTTATCTTTAATAAGTCCAATAAGTTTGTATGACTATTAACCACATCGTTCAATGCTTCTACTAAAATTACTTTACTATTCTTATTCATGGCCTTTAATATCTTATATGTAATCTGGTCAGGCCCTGGAGCTGATCTGTTCTTATGTTTTTCCAAAACTTCTTCCACTTCCAACATTGATAAATTCATCATATCTACTTGTTTTTCTAGTTCCCTCATATTAAAGCTGTCTTGATGACTCTTATTTTTTTATCATTAATAAGTAATTCAGATTGTTTTTGCTATCCCAAAACGATAGATTGCTTTTATTTCCTATTTTTTTAATATTAATTATAAATTTCCAGAATTCATTGTTATTATTTCCAGTGGCTAGTTCCATTATTTTGTTGATCCAGTTATTTCTTCTGACTAATTTCACTCTTTCATTCCACTTCATCGCAGCTTTCTGATACTCATAGAAGTTATACATTAACCTATTCTGCTTATACCTTTTCAGGAGATCATTTTTCTTGTTCCATAACAACTTTACTTCATCGTTCCACCATACTTTATTCGTATGATTTAACTTAGAGCACTTTACTTGGTTACTTTCCACTATATTTTTAAAATTCTTACTAATTCAACTTAAATTTCCTTGAAAAGCGAACTGATTAATTTCTTTCAGAATTTTTTTCAGATATTTTGTTTATTCTCTTCTCACTGCTTAATTTAGCCTTAAAAGTAAAAACTATAGCCTTATGACCGCTTTTGCTGACTAGGTTATTCTGGGTATTCCATTTCATTTTAGTTGGTGTGAAATTACCAAAGGTGACATCCGGCGCCGACAACCCTCCCTGCCCTTGTATTCTTTTGTTTGAAAAATTCTTATTGTCATTATTAAAAAACATCAAATTCAATTCTTTCATTAATCTCAGCATCTTCTTCCCTTTCGCATTATTTATATGATCTCTCCAACACATAGTTCTTGCATTAAAATCCCCACCCATGATAAATAGGGACTTATGTGCACTAGTTAAGATTTTTTTCAATTCATCATAGAAAAATTCACTATTTAGGTCCGGTGGACAATAAAAAGAAAAAATACTTAAATTACTTTTAGGTTAATGGTTTTAACTCCCAATACTTCTAGCTTAGAGTATAATATTATCTCCTGAAATTTAATACATTTTTTAACGACTATACATACACCTGCTCCTCCTCGTTTATCCATTCTATTCTTAGATATAATATTATAACCGTTTATATACGTATTATTTTTGTTTTCCTCTGCAATCTATGTTTCTGAAATCACCGCAACATCAAAGTGCACATTATTTAAATAGAATTGCATGCTATTCTTATTTCTATTGAGTCCCTGTATATTCAGTTGAAGCACTATCACTTTTATTTATTGGACTTGTTTTAACATTTTTCCTCATCAAGTTAATTCTAAAATCCACTATACTATTAGAAATTGAATCTCTTTTCTCAATCTCATTATTTTTTATTATATTACTTAAAAATGTCTCCAGCTCGCTTGTTATCTGGTATTTCGTATTATCATAGACTGGTTTTACTCTTGGTTCCCAATTTTCTCCTTCCTCCTTCCTAGCTTATCTTTCCGCTTCTTTTGACTTGACTCTTTTATTATTTAAACTTATCTTCCCCATATCACTATTCTTATATTTAATAACTTCAGAAAATTGTTTTTTTACGAACGTAGTATTTATCACTTTTTCCACATCTCTTGTTTGATCATCTTTTTTACCAATTAATGGTGAGTATTCACTTAAAGTTTCCTAATCTAGTCCACTAAATCTATTTATTTTGGTCACGTACTCTCTCGCTTCAATGTAATTGACGTTTCTTTTTGCAGCTATTTCCATTATTAATTCTTCCTCCCTCCATTTAGGACATCTCCTGTTTGTGGATTCATGTTCATTTGAGTTACATAGTATGCATTTCACTACACTACATTTATCTTCACAGTTATTTTCCCCAGATTTCAGACACCTTATATTTTCGTTATTACAGAATTTGGTGATATGCCCTAATCTCCCACACTTGAAGCATTCTTTCGGCTTTGTAATGAAATACTCTACCTCCATTCTTAAGTACTCTATATACACGTAGTCAGGAATATCCTCTCCTTCAAACATACACTTGATAGTCAAAGATGGTATGAAATTTATCAGATCATTTCTATCGCTCATTGACATTCTCTCTACACTTTTGATGTTACGGTTCTCTATATTATTACCATACTTATTGCTTGGCACACCCATCTGTATGATCTTTTCTAGTTGAAAGTTCAGCGGAACGTTTTTGATTATTCCATATCTTAAGAGGAAATTATTCGGAATATACCCACTGCAGCCATATTTACTTAGTACCTGACTATCTAGTAAGTTATTTGCTTCTTTCGCTTGTTTAAAATCTATCTTAATCTTATTAAAACCTACTTTCACAATTTTCTGTATGTTTTAATATTGTCTTCACTCGTCATTGCGTAGAACGTCATATCATCTAACCTTGCTCTACCCCCTTCCTCATTTCTCCTTTCTACAATCACTGAATAAATTTTCTTTGAATTCTTACGGTACCTGTTTAGGTTTCTATCTGGTCTCGCATTTTTTTTTGCTCCTCTTCTACCGATTTCCCATCTAACTTTCCTATTTCCTTTTGTTCTATCAAATTTTCATTTACATGGAAAACCATGCTTTTTACCTCATGTCCAGTAACCACATGCTTTAATGCTGCTTTAGTCCCAAACATAACCTTTTCTTCACCTTTCTTTCTTTTTAGCTTTGGTTTAGAGCCCACTTCCTCAGGGTTCTCCTCCATTATAACCTTCCACAACCCTCTAGCTTCTAGGCCAGTTTTCTTTTTCGACACTAATAAATTTCCTCCACACCCAATCTAAATCTTCTACCACGCTCAAATTTTTGGATCTTATCAGAGGCTGGCACTTAGTATTTCCAACACTTCCAAACACGAAAACACAACCTCATTCGAAGTTAACTCTAAAACACCCCGAAAAGCACACCACTTTACAACATCAAATTTTTTAGGTTATCTTCAACGCTATGAAATTATCAAAATTGCTAATGCGCTTTATCTCTACCAGGTTCCAGATCGGAATGTGATATCCAAAGTGAATGCCGCATCAATAAAATCTTTCAGAATAAGATACTATTACAGAACATATGCAGTCCAACCAATATTGCCTAGCACTGTCACCCAACCCCAACAAGCAGATGATCGTCGTCCGTAACTCAGAACTATGCTCTCAGCCTGGACAATTGTCCGATAATACGTGAACATGATGATGGAAATAAAATGGCAATGAGAAACATTTCTATTAGCGCAGGCATTCACGCAAATTGTTAAACGAGTTAGCATTAGTGGGTGGTCAGAAGGAAAAAATCTTTATAGATTTGCTCGAAGAACATGGAACGGCGACATGCTGCGACTACAATACCGACAGCTTTGGACAAAGCCTAGTGTATTCCCCTGTTTCGACAAGGAAACAAATCGAACAATTTGCTTCGACTAGAACGTACTCTAGTGGCATATCAATCTCCATCACAGCGAAATAGGTCCGCGTCTACGACGACCATATCTATTTTTAGCGAACTTTTCGGAAGCTAGAATTCATCGAGGAGAGTTCACAGTCGAAAAGATTGCGAAAATACGAATTATGTATTCAGTGAGTGTAAATGCTATTAACACTATTTTAGGCCGGGTGTCAGTGGAAAATCTGGTCGAAAGGTCGTATTTTGGCAAACATTAATTCAGATGAGTCTCTGGCTGGAGTGGATATTTATCGCTTCAGAGTATTTAGAATGATTGCTGTTTTACATACGGTTGCTGTGATTAATTTCCAAACTAGCTTTTGAATATGTGTATCAATTGTTTTAACTCAAGAAACAACGTGTTACATTAATAATCCATTAATTATTTTGACACTGACGTGTAAGTGAATATTGGCAATTATTTTAATTTGCTTATTCTTAGTGCTCGTAAATGCATATTATGTTAGACTCAGAAGGAAAGCTATAATTTTTAACGAAATGCAAATTTATATATTAGCATGGAAGTGTGACGTCAGAAGATGAAGATAATTTTTTTCGTTTTGGCGCCACTTTATTCGCCAACATGCAAAGATAGAGGAACAAGTAGTAATTTGGGCTCTATTTTGTCTTTCAACCTTTTTTCATCACATGGGCTCGCCCAATTAATTTAAAGGGGGGTTCTACACGATCAGTTCTGTTGTCCGTTCAGTTTCAGTTTCAATTGATTTGTCAGTTCAGATAATTTTCTGCTGTGTTACTACACGATAAGTTACATATCAGTTCATTTGTCATTTTTGAAAGTGAATCATCGCGGGGTCCGTGTAGTGATCTTGGATGAAAATCGCCTTATTGCTATTGCGCTATGTTCATTACTAGAAAAGCCTAGAAAAAGGAGCAAAGTTGAGTAGAGAATGGTACCTAAGAAGAAATTTATTATCTCATGTAAACATGATGAAGGAACTTCACTTTGAGCCTTGTGATTGGTCAAGCTATTTACGGACGAATGAGAGTGCTTACAAGGAACTACTGCATTTAATAACACCGTTAATACACTGAAAAAACATATAGCGCCAGACGCTATAGTTTATAGACTTCTGGCGCCATGTGCATAGTCGATTTCGGGATTGTGATAAAATATAGCGCCACACGCCATAGTACATGGCAAAAAGTACATAGGAGCAGACGCTATGCTTATAGCCCTCCACGCCATGTACTACAGTACACGGCGTGGAGACCTATAGTACATGGCGTGGAGGACTACAGTAAATGACGTTGAGGACTATAGTACATGACGTGGAGGGCTAAAAGCATAGCGTCTGCTCTAGAGGTGACCAACGAACCATTGTTTCAATGAATAATTTGCATTAGATCAATTGGTACTTGTTTTTCGTTACGTAATATTTGCACATACGCCATACTTTGCGCTATGCAACTTGCATCATATGGGTTGTTTTGCCGGAATTTCAATTATTGATAACGAGTTGATATGGTGCATAATTGACGACTGTGTAGTATCATTTATACGTCCCCTCACACAGTATGGCTGCGAGTTATAATTGGAGTTATCTTACGTATGACAACTGAAGCCATATTACATGGCTCATGCTACTATGTAATATAGCGTGTGGGGCCATAATTTCTGAGCCATGGAATTATGGCGCTGGGAGCAATATTGCATAGCTCAGAGTACTATGTACATTGCGTATGGGGCCATAAATAATGCGCTATTTTATATAGCTCTGGGCGCCATGTGGATTTTATTCAGTGTACAAAAGCTGAATACTGTTATGAGACAAGCCATATCACCTCATGAAAGGCTAAGAGCAACTTTAAGATTTTTGGCCACTGGCAATTCATATCGATGACTTAGTACTGCAATATCAAATCAAAGTCTAAGTATCGTAATACCTGAAACTTGCAAAGCATATTGGCTGATACTCGCTCGATTTGGTTGTTGGTCATGAAGAAATGAAAAAAATTCATAATACCACAATGTTGGTGTGTATATTTCGCCAACTCCGGCGCAACTCTTATCCGAATGCTTCACCACTTTCCACTCTTTCTGCAAACTGTAATTTTTTTAACCATGGAAACGGTTGCTTCTTCATTATATGCTCTATAGTTTACAACTAACACATGATAACACGACTCGTTTTTAATTGTGTTTTAATACTCAGGGTCACATTTTTTCCCTAAGCACGGAAAGCTACGATAAACTTCTATGAATCTACTTCTTGAACTTCTATGATTCATCAATAAAGTCATATTCTTTTCGCGATATTTTCAGAAAACGATGTGATGTGAAGACTGATGACAAATACTTTTGCTACTTTCATGGGAACGCAACAAAATAAAAAGTCTTATAAAGAGTGTTTTTCGCAAACCCGCCACTGTCAAACGATCTGTCGACAGCTGTCAATGTCACTGTCATTTTTACTCAGTAAGGTCTGCCAAGAGGGTGGTAAAAGGGCCCAAATTGGTGGCCTAACACTGGCCGCGTTCCCGGCAGCCCTCTTCACTAACCTAACCTAAGGTCTGCCAAATTCCCACGGACAGATTTAAATCACAGCGTCGTCTACAGATCGTAGAAATTTACAGTACCTCACAGATGAAGTCGGTAAAATATGTTGAGCATATTTAAGGGTCGATATCTCAGAAAATAAAACAGTTACTCAAATTTTTTTTGTTGCAATATTGTTCTTTATTATCTATGCTATTATAATAAATAATAAAAACAAAAGTTCTTCGGCCGTAAAAATAGTTATTGAAATTTTACATGAAATCGCCAATTTTCGACGTCACACTTAAAGTCGGAGTGCAACGAAAAAGTTTTAAATTTTATTTTTACAAAATAAGTTCATATTTTGTTGGTAATCCACGTTGTTGAATTGTATTTTTTAAATGATTTGGGATTGAGTTAACCAACTTTCGACAAAATTCCGGCTCAATTTTATCCCATTCTTCTTGCAGGATTTGTTTCATTTCTTTGATGTTGGAATAAGTCCTTGCCACTACTTTAACTTTTAATCTCTGCCACAAGTGTCCAATAACATTGAGGTCTAGATACTGGGCTGGTGTTTTAATCCCCTTTGCACAGTTGTAGAGGAGCCATTCTTTGACTATGAGTGCCGAATGTTTCGGATCATTGTCCTGATAAAAGTAGAATCGGTCCAAAATACCCAATTTCTCAGCGCTTTCAGTGAGGAAGCTATTTCTACTTTTTACAACAAACTATTTGACTTCGTTGAAAGATATGTACCTAAGATAAAAAAAAAAGAAAAAGTTGTCTGAGCCATGGCTTGATAGGGACCTTAGGCATTTGCGAAATCGTAGGAACAAACTTTATAAGCGGATTAAAAACAATATGGACGTTAGTTCTGCTATTCAGGATGAATATAATGAAGCTGCTAAGCAATTTTCGGCAAAGTCTCACGAGGCTTATGACAATTACAATAAGACAGCAGGTGAAAATATAATCCGCGACCCTAAGAAATTTTATGATTTTATAAATATGAAGCGAAAAACTACTGGTTATCCACCGTCGATGTTCTTTAATGATATCACTTCTTCCTCTCCTAATGAGATTTGTGATTTATTCGCAGATAGTTTTCAGAATATTGTTAATGCACCAGACTTGTCAAACTCAAATCTCCCTTTTTCTAACTTTGATCCTACAGTAGTTTTTGTCACCCACTTAGAAATTACACGTGATGTAATACGTAAAGCTATTTCGGAACTTGACTGCAAAATATTAAAGGTCCTGGGCCCGATCTTCTTCCTCCAACTTTCTTGCGCATGTGCGTAGAGCAGCTTATAGCTCCCTTTCATATTATTTTCAACAGATCACTTTCGTTTGGAGTTTTCCCATCCTGTTGTATCGCAAATTATAGAGGCATTGCCATCTTATCTTCAATTCCGAAACTTTTTGAAAAGATTGTCTACGATAAGATTTCTCCACTTGTTGACTCCCGTCTGAACGAGCAACAGCATGGTTTTAGAAAAAGTCGCTCAACTACCACAAATTTGACAGTCCTAATCTCAGATGTTCTGTGTAAAATGGAGAAAGGATATCGAATTGACGCAGTCTATACAGACTTTAGTAAAGCTTTTGACAGAGTTCACCACTGTACCTTAATTTTAAAGCTACAGGAATTCGAACTTGGTGGATCTTTGCTTAGCTGGCTGACTTCTTACCTTCGAAATCGAACTCAGTTGGTAAAATTTCAAGGGCTTTTATCGAAAAATATTTCTGCTTCCTCTGGCGTACCACAAGGTAGCCATCTTGGCCCACTTCTTTTTAATATATTTATTTCTGACTCATCTGACGTCTTAGAAAATATACCTCATCTACTTTACGCCGACGATCTCAAAGTCTATAACATCATTAAATCTAAATCCGATGCACTCTTTCTCCAATCTAAACTTGATTCACTTGATCATTGGTGCAATGAAAACAAGCTCTTTCAACATTGCTAAGTGCCAAGTTATACACATAATACGTATTTCGTCGGTAATAATGTGTTAGCTCGAGTTGATAATGTTGTTGACCTTGATGTTGTCTTGGATCAGAGACTCCGCTTATGATAAAATTATGATAAAATATTTTCCCATTCAAACAACAAACAGCTAGGCTTCATCAAAAGACGTGCCAAGGAATTTCGTAGCTTGTGGGTCACAAGACCCTTATACATCTCACTTTTACGCCCCATTCTCGAATATGCTTCCATTTGCTGGAATCCGGCTTTCGAAACCCACAGTAGCAGACTCGAGTCCATACAAAAGCAATTCTTACTTTTCGCATTGAGAGTACTATACAACCCTTACGATTTGAACTATACAACCCTAATGAGTTTCGACTGGGTCATTTAAACTTATTGACACTTGCTTCCAGAAGAAAAATGATTTCGGCCTGCTTCACATTCGACGTCATTAGAGGCGTTATCAAAGTTGAATTCCTGAATAGAAAAATGGTGTTAAATAACCCTGTAAGGAACACCAGGTCATCTCGTTTACTTAAGGAATATTCACACTCCAACACTTACGCAGCTAATGAGCCGATAAATAGATGCTGCAGGATATTCAATAGCATAAGTAATCTGTATTCTGCAACGGTCTCGAAATTATCCTTCAAATCCTCCCTTTTCCAGCCGATCCACAACCCTTTATCCTAAGCTAAATGTCAATGTTTTATTTATCTGTTACTTATTAATTTTTGTTGATTTATTTGTTAATTATTTATTTTATTTTATTTTTCGTTTTATTTTTATAAACTCATATTATTTTTCAATTTTCAATTTTGCTTTTTTTACTGTTTTACTTTTTTTTATCCACACAGTCAATTGAGTTTTTTTTCACAATTTTCACGACCTGACTCACTGTTTTTATAATTTTTCTTTCACAAACTTTGGTTTGTTTTACTTTTCGCATTTTATGTGTTTTCAGACAAGAAATTGACCTGAGAATGATAAATAAATTCATTTCACAGTTTCAAAGCGAAAACAACGGTACTTTGTAAGAGCCGCTTAACTGTTCCGACTTTAAATATGAGGGAAAAAATTGGCGATTTCATGTGAAATTTCAACAACTGTTTTTTATGGCTGAAGAATTTTTGTTTTTATTATTGATTATAATAGTATAGATAAAAAATATTGAAACGAACAGAATTTGGGTAACTGTTTTATTTTGGAAGATATCATCCATCAAATGTGCTCACCACATTTTACCGACTTTATCTGTAAGTTATTGTATTTTAGTACTGTATTTCAGTTGTGCAAACTTAAAGCTCGCTTCGTGAATTTCAGAGGTAGTCGCGGGAGAAATCATTTACACGAAACACGAGATCATTTTTAAAAAGCAAAAGTAAAGAGCCGAATTTCGCAATAGAAAAATAAGATGATCCGACACATATTTTTTGCTTTATTTAAACTTTGAATCCGAATCCTCTAAAAAAAACACTCTTTATAATACAACAAAATTTTGACGAACACTTTGGTCCTCTAATTTTTATAATGGAATTTCGGCAACGGTCTCAAGTGCCGGAAACTCAGCTAGTAAATGTCGTAGGCCTACATTACGACAAATACCCATGTAGACAATGTATAATCATATTGAATAATAAATAAATTTTAATTACCTTACAACCGAAGGCCCTCTTAAAAAGATATCCAAATCAGAATGTGACGTTTTGTTGAACTTACCTGAAAAAGAAAAAAAATATTATTGTAAAAGACTTGAACTACAGTGAGTTGTAATTTAAATGCATAATGCAACACGAAATGTTCAGATGCAACTCACAAAGAACATACAGCCTAAACAAAAATAAACTGCAGTTTTTATTGAACTTCATTTATTTAATTTATAATTGAATATTGAGTACTTTATTGAGCATAGTCACTTCACAAATCCAACACTGAAAGAAAAATCTTGGTAAAATCAACAATTTTCCTTAGTTATTTTTGCGTCAACTACGGGCTATAGTTGAAACAACCATAAAACAATAGTTGATTACTTTTATGCACCATGACGCGTGGTTGATAAACAACGTCCGTGGTGCAAAAAAAGTAAGCAACCACAAACAATGGTATTCCAACAATGTACATAGTACGAAATAACTATAGCCCATTTTGGTGTGTTCTGGCAGGGTTAGCTCTAGAAACGTACAACCCGGGCATTTGTCCGGGGCGGTAAACGTAAAGGGTTTAATAAAATCCTACTGTTTTGAAAAAATACTAAAAAAAATATTTGCAGCCCATAATTCTTAATGTTTTTCAAAACAGCCATATAAAAGCGGCACATATAATTAAGTAAGAAAAAAAGCTAGGTCAGAGCATATACACTGTATGCGCTCACTGCTTCGGCGCTGCACTGCATCGCAATGCGTGTCCTTTACATGCATACATTAATTGCACAAAAGGCGTCATACAGCGTAATATAAAGGCTTCACCACAGCATAACATGAATATGAATTATATCGAACAGCAAACCGAACACAATTTTGCCATGTAGCATATGAAACTTGTATGATAGAATAGGAGTATGAGTATGAGGAGTATGAAAAATCAACAATTTTCCTTTGTTTTTTTTAGCATCAACTACGGGCAATAGTTAAAACAACCATAAGAAAATTGTTGATTACTTTTATGCACCATGACGCGTGGTTGATAAACAAAAAAAAAATTTCATTCAGAGCATGAAAAACGTCCAAATGTTGAAACCATTCTACTTTGCGTAGAATAAATCCAAAGACGTTGCTCACTGAATTACGTTTGTTGAAATCAACTATTGCAAAGTAGTTGAAGTACCATAAAAACTGTTGATAATTCGAAACGTTGAAGTTTTGAGTGAATTGATGAATATTTTTCTATTGATCAACTAATTTTCGTCGTTATGAAACAATTAAAACAGTTGATTTCATGAACGTTGCGATATTTTTTGTACAACCAGAGCCAACTACTTTTATATCGTTAAATTAACTATATTAACATAGTAAAAATAACTATTTTCCGTAGTTCGTTTAACGATTTTGAATGAATCGTTGTAATACTATTAAAAATAGTTGAACCAACCAAGAGTTTTTCTTTCAGTGAAGTAAAAGAGAAGAAGAAATGGAAAGGCAAGGGCCAAAGAAAGAAGATTAAGCTACAAAAGGAGGGCCTCAAAAGGGCAAGAAGGCAAGTTCTCCAGGAGTCAAATGATAGCCCTTTGTTATCAGACGCAAATACTAATGAGTTGTGCCAGGAAGATAAAGAAAATGATGCACAAGATGCAGGAATTCTATGTCTGATATGTTGCGAATTCGGAAAAAACAACGAGATTTGGTACAGGCGTACCGCATTTGGGTTGGGGACTCACGCGGACTGCATTGGGTGGGATTCTGCTGAAGTTTTTATCTGCGATATGTCTTAAATTTTGTTTGATTCTTGCTACACACAGGGTGACCACCATTGGCCCGATTTCACAGTCGGAGTCAAATGTATGTATATAACCACCATTGCTCCGATCTCAGGACAATCCGAGTGAAATGTATTTTTCTTTTAACTCTTCTTATTTCCAAAGTTGATTGCCAAAGTGATTAAAACTGATTGAAATGATAGTTAAATAAGTAAATTTCATTAAAAAGCGGTTGCAATAAAGATTTGAATTGGAACTAAACTGTTATTTTAATTCTCGCTTAAGCGACTCCCATTACTCTTTTTTACCCTATATGCATTTCATATATATTATCTAATATAATTTTTTACCTTTGGAATCCTTTAATTTTTTGTTTATTTGTGCATGTGGGGCATGTAGATTATGAACTTGTGTAAGTGTTAAGCACATTTTCGTAAGCCAACCCGATTGCATCGCCATAGGGGCAATGATTAAAAAATATTCCGTGGACTGCTTACTTTTTTGCGAGGAAGCACATACTAGGCAAATAATCTAATTTCATTGCCAAATATGTTGACTGTAACTGAAATAGTTCGAGCAGTGACTACAAAATTTCGAACAAAGCCATTTATTTTAAACAGCAATAATGGCATGAACAACATTATAGTAAATTCAATGACTGTGTGGTTACTCATATGTAAGTTCAAAATTGAAAGCCCCTATATGCGGTCATGACGTTAAAAGTTTAATTTAGAATAGAACGCGTGGTTGAAATAAAATAAAAAAAAATCTATTCAATTTAAGTCTTTAATTCAAATCTTATAAAAACGTAGAAAGCTGAAAATTTCACGTTATTTTGAGTTTACTGTGTTGAATTTGTTGTATACATACGATTTTCATTTTTATAAAATAGATATTTATAGTGTCTAAGCAAAAAATCCCTGTGAAATTAAACCATGTCTGCATTAAGTTTTAAATTAACGACGCCTCAATTCAATTTACATAAAATCTCATTTTATCCAGACGCAATTTAATTTTCCCTAATCTTTAATTACAACTAAAATCAATGAAATCGACACTCATTTACAAATATTTAGGAACATTTGTACTCATTATCTAAACGCTAATATAACCAAACCAAGTCTGTTGTGCACTTTACTCAATAAGAAAATACACCCTTTTCTAATCCTAGCAAGATCGAACGAATTCATTAGACATTTCCATGCAAATTAAATTGCGGCAACTTCCAATATCGATACTCACAATGCGCAGTACAATATCGATACAAGATACAACTAAGTCCAAGCAAATCTTTTGCCGCTACTTTATTCAGTCACTAAAAAATGTAGCGGATTTAATGGCTATCGAAATTAGGTAGATGCTGAAAAGGTTCGGAAATCGATTTTTTTCTCCGTTTAGTCAATTATTTTTTCCTTGTTCAGATTTTCTCGTGAATATTGAGGGGTATGGACGACACGACAAAGAGTCTAAGTGTAAAATTGAAGTGAATGGAAATATTGTATTCAAGACATTAATTACTGAAATGAAAGACAGAGTATTGTGTTGTTCTGGAGGGTTTTTTGTAAAAAACTGAACGCTAAATGATTCGCAATCAAATTATTAGAGTCTGAAAAGTGTTTTTTCGGGAGAATGAATTTTGTATCTTTTTCTATTTTGTTTCAGATAAAATTGAACCTTTTTCGGAAATTTTATTTGAATATGTTTTAATTATATCTTCGAGCGCTAATTTTCATCCGTTCGATTTCGTTCTTTTTTGCTATAATGGAAATTCTGATCAGCCCTTATACAATTATTCTAATATTTAGGTCAAACTGAAGTCTGCCATTATAAGGTGTTTGAAATTGCGTTTCCCGGAAATTAGTCCCTTGGCAGAGTTTTCAATATTTCTAAAAATGAGATTTCGCCAAGTTAATTGCATTAAAGTCGTTCGTATCCCCCAACAGTTGTCTCTATTCCCTTGGAACATTAAGGAGCGATAAATTCATCTTGGCCTGATTTGGCCTAAATCAAAGTATCCAGCCTAACCACCACATTATATCAAACTCAAAACAAACTACACGATAGCATTCAAGCACATATAAAAGCGCCAGCAGCACTTCCAGGATTCTCAAAGGATTACTGGGCGAGTAGGCTCCGATACAGAAAAATATCGATCGATTCTTTGAACTTTTCGAAAACTTCTATTTTTATTCAGTATATCGAATTATACGCTAGAACAAATGCTGAAAAACCTGGCGAATATAATGGAAACAAGAACGATTTTTTTTTTGTTCAAACTTTTGTGTATTTGACGCGTTAGCTTTTCGTTCGCTGTTTAGGTCTTATGGACGCACTCCAAAAATAAGATACAATTTATCTCATTGAAATCTCCTGAATGAATGGAATGTATATAGGGATCGTGATGCGAAGGATGTCGAATTAATCGGGAAAGAGCTTTTTGGCCGACAGACGGTTGGTTAGTACTTGCTGTTTCAAAGTGAAATGTAACAATGGCTGAAAGCAAACAGAGAATTTTAAAGTAAGGCAAATAAGATGTGTTTCGAGTCGATGGCTTTATTCCAAGATTCCCGGGCATTTGGTAGGTTCAATGTAAATTCATTGGAATTATTTTATTGTTTGCTAAACAATATCGTGAAAAAATATTTGTGAAAGTCAACACATGCATAGCCTAGACTAACTTTTGACGTCAACTGTGGTTGCGGCTCGTTTAATTTAATTGACTGTTATGTGGTATGTGGTGCTTTAAAAATTTTTTATTGTCTGGTGAGTAGATTTGGGGAAGATGATTGTCTTTTGCGACACGTGTGCATGAGACGTGTAATATATAGAGCTTCGTAGTCTAGCGAATAAAAAAAAAGGTTTTATTTCATTTTTTTTTACTGTACATTCTTAATTTAACTTAGAGTTGAATCAACAGTAAAACAACTTACAAGCTAGCGGCTTTACTTTTTTAACCTGCTGGCTTTTATTGGTTTCATTTCAATATTTATTTTCTTTTAGATTTTGATCTTGCAAGCTAATTTTGATCTTACAAGCCTGTACAGAAGCTGGGATCATCTTTATTATTACTTATATGCTATCTTATCTATAATTTACATGATATCTTACCTATAATTTATATGCTATCTTATATACTATCTTACATCTAATTACAACTAGCTAAATAGACCTAAATCTTATCCTAGGTCTTAAATCTAGATCCTCATGTTCGTTTCGGGATCCATGAGCTGCCAATGACACTTCTTCCGCCACTTCTTATTTACCGAGTTTTAAAAACGTAAAAATTTTTTTCGAACGCGTTCGCCTCTATCATGACAGTCAGGCAATCCAGGATGGGGATGCGTAAATTTGGATAGGCCGGATGAGTATCTGATTGGCGATTATTGGCGAAAAAAAAATTGGGTGTGCTGATATGCGGATTTGGCAACTTTGATTTTCCGCCGCACCTTTGTGATCAACCAAATCCTGGGATTGTCTGTTGCTCTCCATATTAGCTTGTACATATAATAAAGAATGTCACAAGCTTTTTTTCCAAAGACTAGCACATCTATCAACTTAGAAAGCTGGTGTTAGATTAAGAAATCTAACAGCAGCATCATTGGCCAAACAATACTCGATATTTTCTTCCGTGGCAGCAGCAATGACTGGGGACCGACTAAGAGCATCTGCGTTCTCTAAAAGTGCCATTATGCACAATATGAATGAAATCCAGAGCATCGACTTTTTTTCATTGTCTGCTTCATGTGAAATGCCCCAATAAATGTGAAATGCCCCAAAAATAATGAGACTGACAACACTGCGGGCGATCTGGCAGCGTTGTATCTACCGGCCTTATGTTTATCCCATCGACTTTCTCAGTCCGAGTTTCAACTCCGTACAGCTAACACATTATTTTTAACAGCGCCATCAGTGAAATCGTGTTTTTGTTTTATGTTATGTGTTATATGTTTTATGTTGTTTTATGTTGTTTTATGTCGGAATTTAGAGCAGCGTTGTGCAATCAGTTTTGTGTTAAACTTGGTGAATCCGCGGATGTGACTTTTGAAAAGTTGGAACAGGACTATAGGGAACATTGCTTATCAAGAGCACAAGTTGTTCACGGGCACCAAATCATTTTTGGAAGGCCGAGAGCACGTTGAAGACCAACTTCGCTCGGGGAAACCTTCAACTTCAAAACCTGACGGAAACGTTGAACGTGTGAAGGTTCTTGTGGAATTAGACTGTCGTTTAACAATAAGGATGAGTGAACTTCCACAAGGGGGCACGCAATCAAAAGCTCCGTCACTGTCCACAAATACCCCCAACGCATACTCACCATTAAAGATTGCTCCCTCAACTCTGGCAACCAGAGAATGAAGGGCCGACTCGCATGATTTTCTTCGCTGGTACGCATGTTGCTCATCATTCAAAGGGTTAAACTTAAGCGCCGTAGTACGTGTGTGTTGTTCGACAAGTATCTCTAGGCATTTCAACATAAACGAACCTAAGCTGATCGGTCTAAATTTCCTTAGATCCGAATAGTCAGCTCTCCCCGGTCTAGATATAAAAATTACCTTAAACTCTCGCCAAGGTGACGGAACATACCCCAAGACTAGGCATGCCCAGAAAATTTCTCTTAAGTCTGCCTCAAGTGGTGAATTCCCTCCCTAAGCATAACCGGATAGATACTATCCAGGCCCGGCGATCTGAAATTTTCAAAAGACATGATTGCATCCCTGACCTTTTCACTCGTCACCACAGATCTTGCTGTGTACCAGCACTTCCTATTGCTGCGAAGAGAAGGGATTTTGGTCAGAGGCGCAGATGCCTTCTGCGACTCAATCACCGGAGCTCCCGCAAAGTGAGTCCCACGTTAAGTCTGCAGAGACTGCTTTTTAGACTTGGTAAAATTACCATCCGAGCGTTTTAGAGAGTCTAGCTTAGTCCCCCGTGCGCCGTCCAGTCTCTCACAGTAAGATCAAAATGATTCCCTCTTGGACGTCCTCACCAGCTTTTTATACGATCTCTGCAAAGTTCTGTAGGCGATTAAGTCATCCTCAATGTTACTCTTACAAACTCTGTTGAGAATTTGCCCGGTACTTTTCCTTAGCTTCTGTAGTTCCCGATTCCACCAGGGAACCGTCTTGCCACATCTGCTTTTACTGATCGGGCAGGCCTCTTCATAGCTACTTGTTATGTTCCTATTCAGAGTACTCAACAGACAAAATAGGGACGATTTTTGCCATTTTCCCCGAGTTAGAAGGTAGATTATTTAACTGGAGGTTACCAATTTTGTCTGGACCTGGAGATATTTTATGTTTCAGTGAACGGATCAGGCGGATTAAGTCCGTTTAAGTACGTTTGAAAGGTGGAGGGATATAGCTGGGCTTGTTTATTAGTTGTTGAATGCTGTTGGAAACCTTGAATCCAACCTGATTATCTCTTAAATGGGAGGTAGACTCATGTACAGTGATCAGGAAGTGCGTCAGATTTTTCTGATTCAGAGAAGAGCAGGCAATTGTTCTGTTTAAATATCGGGGTAAACTTATTTTTGTCTTTCAGAATGTTTGCTAGCTTCCAAAACGGTTGGCTGCTTTTTCCAAAAGAGCTAATTTTAGCATTGAAGTTCTGGTTTCTCAGTCGAATAAATTCAGCATTTATTGCAGAGCAAATTCTATTAAACTCAGACAAGTAATTATAATATCGAGTTCTTTTCCACTGACGCCTTAAATAGCGTCTCTCGGAAATTAATAATATGAGGGAATGTGGAATGTCATTGAATTTCTTACCAATAACTACCGGTGGAGTAGCGGCCTCAAATGCAGATATGATGCTATCGGAAAATATAATGTTATTGCTAAGTCCATATAATAATATTAAGAAATGTTTTTGTCATAAATATATTAGCTGCAAAATATATTAAGGGTAGAACAATGACTTTTTAGCATGCAAGCCTTATGCTGATACCTATACTGCCCTACTAAGGCGTTTTCCATATGTTTTAAATAAGATACCATTAAAAGGCTTAGTTCATTAGATGCGTATTGTTTTAAGCATTCTAATTTTATAAAAATCAATTTTTCGATTTTTTTTTTGAGACACCGCTTTTGCGCTTAGTAGGGCAGTATACATTCAATGCTTTCAGTTGCAAAATGAGGCAAGACTAAATGCTCTAGAATTTTTTTTAACCAGAATTGCGACGCCACCACCAGTACTTCCAAGTCGATCAAATCTATGGATTTTAAGGCGGCTTTAGATATGCGGTGTTTGTCAAATACCGAGCACCTAGTTTGGCAAACTTCGCATGTGTGGTTGAGTTGGTCGCCTAGTGCTTGCCCTAGGCCAAGCACAAACATTCGGGTGCTCGCTATTCCCGTAGTTTGTGGAACTTTCAACCAAATCAAAGTAGACGAGCACTGTGTTTGGGTATGTTCGGATCCCCGCTTTAGACATTCGGTATTTGTTGCGGTTGTTGATAAATACTGAAAAGTGTCAAACTGTGTAGCGCGAGTAAAAATTTTCAAATGAAAATGGCGGGAGTGAACAACGACGAGCAGCTCGTATATGTTCCAGTTTTGGCAAACATTCGGCAATGCCCGAATGTCTAATTCAATGTGCTTGCCATTTCGCAATCACCAAGCCAAATGACTAGACTAGGTGTTCGGTATTTGGCGAATAGGAGGTGTTTGACAAACACCGCATATCTAAAGCCGCCTTTAGATTGCTCGAGGCAGAACCTCGTTTTCGGCTTCAACCATGTTTCGCAAATAAAGCAAATATTAATTTCATTATATTCTAGATTTGCTAGATCTAAAACTTTCTTATTGATACTTTGTGCGTTCCAAAATTCACATTTTACGGTCTTACGGGCCATATAAATATTTAGAGACTACATTCGTTATGGCTTATATTTGCTCACTTTTATTTCGAAAATCTCTGAGCTTTTGAAGAAGATCCTGAGTTATTTTCATAATTTCATTGATGGAGAATAAGTTACTATTTGAAGCTCTCACATGTTGAGTGTAGGTCAAATTACTAGTATTCAATGCAGACGATATAGTCTAAAAATTTTAAACTCCCAAGCTACATAAAAACGGGGAGCCTTTGCCAAATTACCCAATTCTTCAGGACTAGAATTATAAAATTTCAATCATCAGATCAAAATGAAGTTCACAGGATTTATTTATTTAGTTTAAGAGCTGGTACGACAAAAGTTATTTAAAAATGTGGGCAACCTAGTGTCTGTTGTGCCATTTCAAAATATACTCAAAAGATAGCTAGCTAGAGCTTCGGTTTCAAATGAGGAAATGATAAAAATGAAAATGATAAAAAATACAGCAACTGATTTTATTCGAAAAACTAAATTTTCCTTTACAAGCTAGATATGTTTCAATATTTTGACAGGGTCAATTGCACAGACTAATAGTAATATTGTCTTCACTTTTAGCTACACATTCTGTTTCTGCTATAAACCGATCTTCAACGATAGAGTACAGCAATCGAATCCAGCAATCGAACACAGCAATCGTAATGAACAATCGAGTAGAATAATGAAGCATATCGTTTGTTCTCTCGGTTGTTTCGTGTCATCGATTGCAATTATCTCGATTGCTAAAACATCTCGCAATCGCCCATCACTACCCTGTGCCACGGGTACCATATTGAAAAATCACTAAGAAAAAAAACTGCTTTTCGCTCTATAAATTCTGATTCTGCCACCAGATTTTGACGTAATTTACACAGAGGCTGAAAAAAATTAGATTGAAGCTGCCAGCTATGGTAATTTTAGTGGCTTGAATTTTGAAAGTTCGCTCAGGAAAACAAAGCTTTTTACCCTATAACTTCCAGTGCAATCATGAAATCAAAACGAAATTCATACGATTAATGGAACTTATTGTAGGCAATATGCAGTAGAAATCTGGCTGGAAAACCATAAAAGGGTTGTCAGCTATGGTTATTTTTGTATTTTTTGCCATATCATTAGTAGGCGATTTTATCATGAAATTGTTCAATGAAAGTGATCTTCTAGTGACAATGAACAACAAATATTAAGATTTCGAAAATTTTAAAACCTTTACGAGTGGTAACCCTAAATTTCTTTGAACGCCTATGCCTTCCAATGCAGTCATTGGATCAAAACGAAACTATCAGGATAGATTGATTTTAAACTGAACCAGATGTGGCATCTTGTTGGCTTTGGTGCCAGCAAAGGGTTGACAATACGAGGCGGTTTTGTTATTTTCGTATCAATAAATGCAAACATTAAGTATTCATATCGCGAGCATTAACAATAAGTAACCAATGTTTAAATTTTCTAAGCTCTAGAATTTTCTAAGTTCTGATGGCAACCTTAAACACCTTTCCATCCCTGTAACTTTCGATGAAGTCATCGGGTGAAAACGAGATTCTTAGGGTAGGTTGACTTTGACGTGAAGCAGTTCTTGTAGCCTTTTAGTTGCAGTGCTGGAAAATTGTTACAAGCTCTCAGCATTTTCATCATTTAGTTTACAGCAGATGTTGCTTTCAAAGTTTTGTAATATATTCATATATTCATTATCACAAGAGCTTGACTTCCTTAAATTTTGAAATTCATACAATTGGCAGCCCTAAAAATCTTTCCACGCTATGATTTTCAACGCATTCTTGAGATCAAAGCGCAGAATATGCATTCGAAAACTGCACGATTCCTCTATTTTTCTTCGAGCGTTAGTGTTTCTAGCGGTTCCTATGTGCTAGAGGTTTTTCAACTGAGCGCTCTACTAGCATACATTTATGAGTATGTTGATACGGTGAATGACTTTTCAGTGCAATAAACGATAGTTTACTGCCTTGAAAATATTGATCAAGGATCAAAAACATATATTTATATACCAACTTGATCAAAAAGTTTCAGGAATGACCACCGTGTAAAACACTCAGTAACCCGATTTGAGTTTTTTGTTTTTTTTAAGTTGCCACACCTGTTATTGATATTTCCGCCAAATTTCAGCGTCATAGCTTGATATTTGTAAAAGTTACGCCGTGTGGCGCACATTTTTTTGTAAGTTGCCACATCTGTTATTGATATTTCCGCCAGATTTCAGCGTCATAGCTTGACATTTGTAAAAGTTACGCCGTATTGCGTAAATCCGCTTCTGTACGTGTTTTCGATTTTTTACAATTTTAAAAATAGAATCAACTTTGTATCAACGAGTTTGCATTAAATTTTGTGTTAAAAACGAATTCAACAGAACGAAGACTTTGGAAATGTTAGCGAAGTGTTTTGGCAACGATACTCAATCGAAAACAAACGTTTTAGTGTGACACGAACGCTTAAGAAGTGGTCGTGAGTCCGTCGATGATGACGAACGAAAGCCAAAGAAAGCGTCGATAAAATCAAAGAAATATTGGTCGGAAACCGCAAATTGACCATCAAAGAGCTGGCAGAGGTCTTGAGCATCGCTTATGGATCCATCCAAGACATTTTGGTTAATGATTTGGGCTGGAGACGTTTCGCTGCAAAGCTGGTACTGAAAGATGTGAATTTCATGCAAAAAAAGGTGCCGCGTTGATGCGGCGAGAGACATGACTTTCGAGTCTGAGTCCGACCCAATATTCATCAGATGCATCATTCCTGCAGACGAGGTGTGATTGTAAGAGTATGACACGCAATCAAGACATCAAGCGAGTAAATGGCTTGGACTGAATGAGCCAAGACCGAAAAAACCACGTCATTTTCAGTCCGAAAAGAAGGTGATGCTCACGGTTTTTATGGATTACAACGGTGCTGTGCATCTCTCTAGTGGGGGAAAATAAAGCGCTGGTTGAACTTATTATGTTTTTCTGGTAAACCCTCACTGGTAAAATAACAAAAGCATGTATGAATCAATTATGTTTACTTATAATATAATTGAATAATATCACGAAACATTAGGTCCTGGCCTTAAACTACGATAAGGGAAAAGTGCTCCAAAAAACATCTGTATGAATAAAGGCTATTATGCTTTCATACTAAAAGATGTCTGCTTCATCCGCAAGAGAACAGTCACTTGGTCTGCACGACCTATGTGACTAAGTATCGGTACTACGGGGGCAGGTGTAGCCCCTACCTACTTCGAAGGTAGATCCTGCTGTTGGTAAAGGCCCCCTTAGTGGGAGCTCCGCAGTGGCTGTGGTTTATAAGCTATCCGGTATGGAATCGTTATTTTCCGCATCCGCCGCTTGGTTAGGAGTTTGTGGAGAAGGCGCACACTCCGCCTGGACCCGGGTCAATGGGCTATAAAAATCGCATGAAGTTAGGTGCGTTATTTGACCATTAATAAATTAGTCTCCATGGGTATAATTAAAAATGGCAGTATTGTAGTGTACAATACGGTGCTGATTATGCAAAATTATAATCACGATCCTAATGTTGGATCGTCTGTTTAAGCTTCATTGCAGGTTCAGACGTTAAAAACAAATACTTTCATTGGTGCTGGGCATCATGAATTCTTGCCAGAAAATCAGACAGTTAACAACGATTATTATTTGCACAATACCATCTTAATCCGTGATTTTTTGGCCAAGAACAGAACGAATGCCGTCCAGCAGCCAGCGAATTCGCCTGATTTGGCTGCTTGTGACTTTTTCCTGTTTGGTCAACTCCAGAAAACGCTCCGGAGAACGCGTTTTAGCAGCCGAGAAGAAATAATAGAAAAATTGAAGACGATTCTGATGGAAATACCGAAAACCGAGTGTAAAAAATGCTTCGAGGATGGGATCAAGCTCTGGCATAAGTGCGTTGCAGTCAATGGAAAGTATTTTGAAGGGGACAAAATTAATTTTGATTTTTAATTTTCTGAATAAATTTCTGAAACTTTTTGATCCACGTAGTATTTATACATTTATATGTAATTGAGGTCGACGAACCGTAATTTGTAAAAAAAAAAAATACGGATTTTGTGATGAATATACCTTCATTAAACACCAGATTCAATCGTTTGCTAAAGGAATATCTGCATTCGACTACATATGCAGCTAATAATCCGATAAAAAGATAACGCAGTAGAAACAATCTGTATTCCTCAACGATTTCCAAATTTTCCTTTAAATCCTCTATTTTCGTGGCCATTCGGGCCCCCTTAATCTTAAGCTATATATGAATGTTTTGTTTATTTGTTATTTATTTTATGCTTATTTAGCTTTTTTATGCTTTTCAATTTTGTTCGGTATTGCACATGTAATTTGTTCCTTGTTTGGTAAATGTAAGTAATTTCTATTATATATATATATGTTTTTTAATTAAAACCCTGTACGTTTCGATCATTTACATCTTGCTTTCCAACTACAGTTTTCATTATCAATATTTGACATTAAATTATATTATTTGCGCTAAGCTCAATAAAATTTGCGTTACGAATGACTGTCTCAATTTTCATGCTTGCATTGAAGAAGTGTCGAAGCACAGAAGAACACATAATTGAACGAATTTAATAGGAATTTTATCGAAATTATTATTTTTAAAAACATATGTAAAAATCATTACAGCAAAACATTCAATCAGCGGCGGGCAAGACGAATCGCTTCAGCCTATAAAAGCTCGGGCACTGTGGGTGGCATCATCATTCAAAATGTTTCGTTTAACTGCATTTACAGTTTTCTTTGCTGGCTGCGTTACAGGACTGTATGTGCAAATTATTGTCGAAAAGCCTGAACCAATTCACATTGCTACTCCATATGAACATATTATATGTGTAAATCCTGAACAAGTTAACGCTAGTGCAGTGTATGATGTAACTGTTACTGGAAAGCCTGAAAAAGTCAACGCTACTGGACTGGATGACCGAATTATTGGTGGAAAGCCTGTACACATCAAGGACTACCCATTTCAAATATCCCTAAGATACTATGGAAATCACGTGTGTGGAGGATCTGTATACAAAGCCGACGCAATCATCACTGCCGCTCACTGTCTGCATGATCGTAATCTCACTGGTTTCACTATTCATGCTGGGACAAGTTTTCGCAACAAAACAGGTGTTGTCGGAAAAATTACTAAAATCATCTTACATCCGAAGTTTAATATACGAACAATAGAAAACGACATTGCCATTTTGATCTTGGAACATCCCTTCAACTTCACCGACAGGATTCAACCGATCTCTCTTGCTTCTTTCCCTCCAGATGACGGGTCCGAGGTATACGTATCAGGCTGGGGTCTTACCTCTTTAGAAGGAAGCTATCCCTATAAGCTGCGAGCCGTCGCTGTGAAGATTGTCAATCATGACAAATGTCAAAAGGATTACGGGAAATTTAACATAGCTAGTACTATGTTGTGTGCTGGTGTTAGTGAAGGTGGCAAGGACGCTTGTAGTAATGATTCTGGTGGCCCTTTGGTTCAAGTTGGTCAAGCTGGTGGTTCAAAAAAGCTGGTCGGCATTGTTTCAATTGGACGTGGATGTGGTGATGCAAAGTACCCCGGAGTTTACACTAACGTCGCCTTACTCAAACCGTGGATCCAAGCGATGTTTTGGAAAACATGATGGATGGAAAATTTCATCAACAATAATATTTCAATTTGTACATCTATTATATTGTTTGGCTTTTTCAAATGGAATGCAAATATGTCGAGTATATGTCTTCCCTAGAAGCATAACCAGAAGTAACTGCGGAAATCAAAAGCGAATCAATAAAGACAAAGAGCATTGAATGGAATAAATTACTCTCAAATTTTCATTTTAATATGTAATTAATCTTGCTTTTCTTCCAATTTTCCAGAAAGAAAGACTAATTTTTAGCTCTAGGGAGTTCACTTTTTGTTGTATGCTACTCCATATCCTCTCCCTTTCCTGCACTGAAAGAAAAACTCTTGGTTGGTTCAACTATTTTTAATAGTATTGCAACGATTCATTCAAAATCGTTCAATGAACTACGGAAAATAGTTATTTTTACTATGTTAATATACATAGTTAATTTAACGATATAAAAGTAGTTGGCTCTGGTTATACAAAAAATATCGCAACGTTCATGAAATCAACTGTTTTAATTGTTTCATAACCACGAAAAATAGTTGATCAATAGAAAAATATTTATCAATTCACTCAAAACTTCTACGTTAACGAATTATCAACAGTTTTTATGGTACTTAAACTACTTTGCAATAGTTGATTTCAACAAACGTAATTCAGTGCGCAACGTCTTTGGAATTATTCTACGCAAAGTAAAATGGTTTCAACATTTGGACGTTTTTCATGCTCCGAATCAAATTTATTTTGTTTATCAACCACGCGTCATGGTGCATAAAAGTAATCAACTATTTTTTTATGGTTGTTTTAACTATATCCCGTATTTGACGCAAAAACAACTAAGTAAAATTGTTAATTTTACCAAAGATGTTTCTTTCAGTGTGTGGTGATGGTGGTGGCGGATGAGTATTATGTTTTTCAGATAGGTTTGGTTTTTGTTTTTCGGCTTCGAGCCTAGGGTGGCTTCGTCTCGTGCCGTGGAGGAAGGGGTTGGTGCATGTTTGTTGTGAATTTTTTTTCAACTGAATGTTTTGTCAGCATATGCTTTGTCATTGAAAACTTATAACAAATAACTATTAATACCCTTCAACATACTCTCCTTCCCTAGCTATACACCACTGCAAGCGAGTTTTCC
The DNA here is from genome assembly GCA_947369275.1 of Nemotelus nigrinus. Classification (NCBI taxonomy): domain Eukaryota; kingdom Metazoa; phylum Arthropoda; class Insecta; order Diptera; family Stratiomyidae; genus Nemotelus; species Nemotelus nigrinus. The sequence continues at coordinate 202,939,073 of OX376372.1, read as the reverse complement.
ACTGTTCAAAGCAGTGCTTGAAGTCACTAACTGTTAGACTCTTTAACAGGTGTGCCGTTTTTACTTTTACCTCTTCAACCGACTCAAAACGTGTTCCCTTTAATGAACTTTTGATTTTGGGGAACATGGCCTTTTTCATTCTTAGTGATGCACGCGTCTTCCAGTACATGGATGGTCTCTTTGCTTCAGGGTCGTACTGGAAAATCCAGGTTTCGTCACATGTGAAGACTTTTTCCATTTGCTCTGGATCTGCTGTCAATTGTTCCGGTTCTCCTTCTGTTTAGGCGTCAGGTTTTTTGGCACCACTTTGGCACACACTTTTTTCATTTTCAAATCTTCATGTAAAATTTTTCTCATTGTCTCTCTACTAACATTCGACATGTCCGATATAATCCGAAGACTCAAACGTCTGTCTTTCCGAACAATTTCATTAATTTTTGGAATGCAAATCTTGATGTCGCAGGGCATCCAGTCCGTTCCTCATCATCAACTTCCTCCCGGCCCTCAGAAAATCGTTTGCGCCATTCGAAAACTCTAGGTCGTGATATGCAGCTATCACCAAACACCTTTTTCAGCAATTGAAATTACTCACTTGCAGGTTTTTTCAATTTCACGAAAAATCTCAAATTTACCCGCTGCTCGATTTTCAAACTAATCAGTTTTCTGGCACTCCTATAACCAGTGGCGGCTCGTGGGAATCAATGTAAGTGGGGCTAGTCTGCAAGGACCAGTACTTACTTATATTGGAAATTCGGAACAGCTTTATATTTAAAAATGGGGCTAAAATAAATAAATGCTATGAACAAATAAGTCAATTCAGTAATAAATTCCTCCGGGAAAATTTTACTAAATATTCGCATCAGCTTGTTGCTGCCTATTTTTCCTTGGGCCTATTTTTCTGTTGAAGAAATCTATCCCTGCTCATTAAAATGTTCAGCTTCTTTACTAATAGATAATACTGCAAATAAATTGAAACGTTTTTTTATATTTATTATAAGTTTTAAAAGTTTCAGAATTCTTTAGGTTGCTAAATCATCTTTCAGAATCTGCTGGATCTAATTGGAGTGACAAAACGTATTTAAATTAAATTATTTATTTGTTAAACAGAAGAAATCATATTATTATCTTTAAAAGAAGCTTTACAATTCAGTAGCAGATGACATATTTAGAACACTTCATTATTGTATATATATAATTTTGACTGGATTAAGCTGGATTATTATCAGATCCCAAACTTATCAATCCTATAACATGAGGATCATATAGTTTTTTTCACCATTCATTCCTTATGATTAGACTTCCTTGATTTCAAACTATTTCTAATTGAATTGAATTAATAAACTAGATCCTAGGTTAGGTTAATGGAAATCATAATGAAGAATATTCCAAAATTTTATTAAAAAGTCCCTAGAAAAAATTAAAATGATCATTATTCATATAACTTAACAATTCGATTATTTCTATTATCGTAACAACGTCCCAAGCATCCCATTTTATTAAATCAAAGCAACAAATTCGATACCCCAGGCTTTCAAAAACAGATTGTTTTATTCGGGGACAAAAAATTCCAGCAAATAACCATTGATCTTGGGGTACTTCTTAGACTGTGGTCAATTTTAACTAATAAATATTTATGCTTTGAATAGCACGAAGATTAAAAATTGTCAATTCCCGCATTTGACGTAAGAAATTTTTTTAAAAGTGTCTTCAAAGATCAATTATATTGCAAACAGTGTATATTGTATTTGCTCGCACATTTTTAATGCAATCAACATTTTGCATAAAATGTCATACGTACAGATCTTTCTGTATCATATCAAATCATGTTTAAGCTAAGCACACAATTTTTTCTATCATACTTAGTAACTGAACGATAATATTAACAAGCTTTGTAAAACCAAAACCATCGTTTACTCTTCAATGGCAAAAACTAATTAGCTTCATTTAATCCACTGGTACTACACACACTTCATTCAGTATACGAACGACAAACAAGCGATATACCAATAGAAGCTTAGTTTTGGGACTTTATAGCATGTGCAGACGACGAACATGGTTCGTCAACTTGGCGACCGAACACGTGCAATTGTTGTTGTACGCAGGTAAACACTTACCATTTAACAACAACAATTGCACGTGTTCGCTCGCCAAGTTGACGAATCATGTTCGTCGTCTGTACATGCTATCAGTCCGTTGATTACTCTTTTCGTCATTGCGTATGACATGCACACACTCTGCGCTCATTGATTTTTTTCATTCGTTTCCTCTCTTTTCTGGGGCTAGTTCAACTTAGCCTGGCGCACATTGCATGTGAACATTAAAATCTCCTGCAAAAATGATTAGGCCTTTGTTTTCTGAAAATTTCATAAAGGTCTTCCGCGAAGTCCTCCTCATTTGGAGGTCTGTGAGCGGAAATTACCACGAAGTGAGGAAAATTCTTTTGGAATGACTGTTACTTCCATTCGCTTGAGGTCAGATATTTGAATGGAATGATGGTTGATGCGTCTAGCTGTGCCTTCGCCTCTTTCATTCAGCCGATCATTTCCGTAAATATGATACTTAGAGATATGAAGCCGTTTACCCAGTTTCAAAAATGTTTCCTAAAAGAGCATGATGTTAATCCTGCTATCGCTCAGAAATTGCATTAGTCCCCCTTTTTTTTGGGTGGAATGGAATTCGTATTCGCGGTTTTCACGGTTCATTTATTTGTTTAAAGCGTGGCATTTTTGGAAAATTTTGGGTAGGAAATAAGCCCTGGCATTTTTTTACTATCATATCCTTCATAATTGAGTAAAGTTGCTCCTGCATGATGGCAAGAAACTGCCCGATATGCTCAGAGAGAGAGCTGAAAAAAGAGCTGTTGGAAAAGTTTGTGAGTTTGGACCTATTATTTGTGTTTGAAGCTGGACAATCGGAGTTTGGTCAGTCCACCTGATCAAAGGACTGTTTAATATTTCTGGGATTTTTCACGCAACTTCCGTAGTTAACTCCACAGTTAACACACTTTGGCTTCTGCCCTGGAAGTTTGGTGTAAGATCTATGATTATAAAGGCCGTCACATTTGACACACCTAGAGTGTGCATGACAGTTATTCGAAGATTGGCCGAATTATCCACATTTGGGGCATTGCCCGTGAGCTCTAGTTATTTATGCCTCAACTTGCCAAACTAGGTGGCAGATGACACGGATATTGTAAATATTGTTTCCATTTCTTGGGAGGAGCATTATGATAAGTTTCAATGACTCTCTTATGATTTTCAGGTAGAAAACTTCGATCAGACTGAAACCTTGCTTCATGGTGACCATTCTCACCACTTTGGGAGTGAGTCCACACCACTAACAACAGCGTTGAGTTGTTTTTCTTCTGAGAGATGGTACGTGTGATACTGAACTTTAAGCTCCAAAAATATTTTTGTGGTCAGCCTGCGATCGTAGAATGTTTTGGGCATAAATTGGATGCCAAGGTATATCCGCTTTGTCGAGTTGAGATTGGTATTTCTCTGTTTTAGAATTGGAACCATCCCTGTTCACTTTTATGGTTGGTGAAGCAGAATTGGGACTGCCTTTGGAACAGCCCCAGTCTCAGCGACAGAGCTTTTGTTTTCAGGGCTAGAGATTCCTCGTTTGCCAGTGATTTGGCTTTGCAAGCAAAGAAAGCCTCTTTTGTATGGTTTCGCACTATCTATTTAGGCTAACTACCGACATGTCTGAAGAGCTATTTTCTGAACTGGATGATTCACCAGATCCTAATGTGCTGGATTCTTCAGCATCAGAGAAAGAAAACGAGATTTGACGCCTCCTTCACTTCTTATTTTTATTATTTGTTTTATGAATTTTAGCACCGAATTCTTTAAATAGCTCATCATTGTTCCTGACTAACTTTTAACTGGCGCGGTGTTGCTCAGTCAGCTCACCTTGGATTTTTAAAAGCTCTTGTAAGAGTCTATTTAATTTATCATTGCTTTGACACTGGACGTCAAAAATATTATTATGTTGTCTTGGGTCAAACAACGCCCCCTGCAACATGGAGACTGCTTTCTTACTATCACTCAGTGCACATGTACGGCACTTATCTACACAAGTATCAAATTATCCTTTAAATCCTCTCTTTTTCGCAAGCCCTAATCTTAAGCTATATGTCAATGAGCTATTTATTTGTTATTTATTTATTTGTTACTTTTTTTTATTTAGTTTTTCTATGCTTTTCAATTTTGTTTGCCATTCCACATGTCATTTATACCTTGTTTGATTGAATGAATAAACTAAATTAAATAAATGCTTTTTTAATTAGAACCATGAACATTACGATTGTTTTCGTCTTTCTTTGCAGCTACAGTTTCCATTTCAATCATTATTTGACATTAAATTATATTATTTGCGCTAAGCTCAATAAAATTTGCATTACAAATGATTGTCTCAATTTTCATGTTTGCATTGAAGAAGTTTCGACGCACAGAAGAACACATAATTGAAGGAATTTAATAGAAATTTTATTGAAATTATTATTTTTAAAAACATTTGTAAAAATCATTACAGCAAAACATTCAATCAGCGGCGAGCAAGACGAATCGCTTCAGTCTATAAAAACTCGCGCACTGTGGGCGGCATCATCATTCAAAATGTTTCGTTTAACTGCATTTGCAGTTTTCTTTGCTGGCTGCGTTACTGGACTGTATGTGCAAATTATTGTTGAAAAGCCTGAACAAGTTAAAATTGTTACTGTATATGAACCAATTCTATGTGTAAAGCCTAAACAAGTTAACGCTAGTGTAGTGTATGAGGTAACTGTTAGTGAAAAGCCTGAAAAAGTAAACACTACTGGACTAGATGACCGAATTATTGGTGAAAAGCCTGTACACATCATGGACTACCCATTTCAAGTATCCCTAAGATACTATGGAAATCACGTATGTGGAGGATCTGTCTACAAAGCCGACGCAATCATCACTGCCGCTCAATGTCTGTATGATCGTAATCCCACTGGTTTCACTATTCATGCTGGGACAAGTTTTCGCAACAAAACAGGCGTTGTCGGAAAAATTGCTAAAATCATCTCACATCCGAAATTTAATATACGAACAATAGAAAACGACATTGCCATTTTGATCTTAGAACATCCCTTCAACTTCACCGACAGGATTCAACCGATCTCTCTTGCTTCTTTCCCTCCAGATGACGGGTCCGAGGTATACGTATCGGGCTGGAGTCTTAACTTTTTAGACGGAAGCTATCCCTATAAGCTGCGAGCCGTCGCTGTGCGGATTGTCAATCATGACAAATGTCAAAAGGATTACGGGAAATTTAACATAGCTAGTACTATGTTGTGTGCTGGTGTTAGTGAAGGTGGCAAGGACGCTTGTAGTAATGATTCTGGTGGCCCTTTGGTTCAAGTTGGTCAAGCTGGTCGTTCAAAAAAGCTGGTCGGCATTGTTTCATTTGGACGTGGATGCGCTGATGCAAAGTACTCTGGAGTTTACACTAACGTCGCCTTATTTAAACCGTGGATCGAAGCGACGTTTTGGATAAGATGATGGATAGAAAATTTCATCAACAATAAAATTTCAATTTGTACATCTATTATATTGTTTGGCTTTTTCAAATGGAATGCAAATAGGTCTGGTATCTGTCTTCCTTAGAAGCATAACCAGAAGGACCTGCGGAAATCAAAAGTGAATCAATAAAGACAAAGATCATTGAATGGAATAAATTACTTGCTATTTAATTCAAAACTATCTACTATTACTATTCAAAATTTCCAGAAATAAAGATTAATTTTTAGCTCCAGGGAGTTCACTTTTTGTTGTATGTCACTCCATATTTTCTCCCTTTCCTGTGGTGATGGTGGTGGCGGATGAATGTTAGGTTTTTCATATAGGTTTGGTTTTTGTTTGTCGGCTTCGAACCAGAGTGACTTCGTCTCGTGCTGTGGAAGATGGGGTTGGTGCATGTTTGCTGTGAATTTTTTTTCACCTGAATGCTTTGTCAGCATATGCTTTGCCATTGAAAACTTATTACAAATAACTATTAATCCCCTTCAACTTACTCTCCTTCCCTAGCTATACACCGCTGCAAGCGAGTTTTCCACTGTTCAAAGCAGTGCTGGAAGTCACTAACTGTTAGACTCTTTAACAGGTCTGCCGTTTTTACTTTTACTTCTTCAACCGACTCAAAACGTGTTCCCTTTAATGAACTTTTGATTTTGGGGAACAGGTAGAAGTTGCAGGGAGAGAGATCTGGTGAATACGGTGGGTGTTCGAGCACCGTAATTGACTTTTTCGCTAAGAGAGTGCACAGAGAGTGCATTGTGCGCTGGCGCATTGTCCTGTTGCAGAATCCAGGATTTATTGTACCACAGGTCTGGTCTTTTTTTTCTCACTCCTTCTCTCAGCTTCTCCAGGATCTCAATGTAATATTTCTGGTTTACAGTTTGCCCCTAAGGTACCCATTCAACCATAATGATTCCTCTGATGTCGAAAAAACCATTAACATGGCATTTTTCATTCTTGGTGATGCACGCGTCTTCCAGTGCATGGATTGTCTCTTTGTTTCAGGGTCGTACTGGAAAATCCATGTTTCGTCACATGTGAAGACTTTTTCCATTAGCTCTTGATCTGCTGTCAATTGTTCCATGATGTCAAAACAGATGTTTTTCCGGTTCTTTTTCTGTTTAGGCGTCAGGTTTTTTGGCACCATTTTCGCACACACTTTTGTCATTTTCAAATCTTCATGTAAAATGTTTCTCATTGTCTCTCTGCTAACATTCGACATGTCCGGTATCATCCAAAGACTCAAACGCCTGTCTTTCCGAACAATTTCATTAATTTTTGGAACGTTTTCTGCAATTCTTGATGTCACAGGGCGTCCAGTTCGTTCCTCATCATCAACTTCTTCCCGGCCCTCAGAAAATCGTTTGTGCCATTCGAAAACTCTAGCACGTGACATGCAGCTATCACCAAACACCTTTTTCAGCAATTGAAATTACTCACTTGGAGGTTTTTTGAATTTCACGAAAAATTTCAAATTTACCCGCTGCTCGATTTTCAAACTAATCATTTTTCTGGCACTCCTATAACACAACACCTTACTCAAACTAGGTTTAAAAGCAAACTCGACTAGAAAGAGAGGCGGGATCAAGTGGATTCTGCGCAGTAAGAATCAAGGTCCCTCACTTTTCATCCCCATTTTCAAAGCTAAGGCCATACGACTGTGGTAGACACAGTCCCGTTACTTAATTGTCACACCTCGTACATCCTTAACTTCCTTTGAACTATGATTTTCCTGGAGCTGGAGCAGATATTGCATCCTTATTCCATTTTTGGTTGGAGCACTTTGCGTTCAGACTCAAAAACTGGCGATACTGTGTTTTGTATTATATGGCGCTTCCGCATTACTCTATGAGTTTCCGTAGACTTGGATAGGTTTGAAGAAGAATTTCGGGTTTTCAGGATTGTCAATTGTCTCCAACAATTTAAGGGACTAGTTCGTATGTATTTCTCTACTGTCTCGATTCTATGCTCATTGCGTATATCGGAGTTCCTTAAATACCAAGCAATCCTGCAAATTCTGCGAAGTGCGTTGTTTTGACATGCTTGTAGTTTTCTTTTCTATTAATTTTAGAAGTTTGTCCGAAAGCTACGCAGCCGTAGATCAGTTGAGATCTCAAAAATTGCTCGTAGAGTAGCGCTCTATTTTTGATCCTCAGATGGGATGATTTTAAAAGAGGATAGAGAGCGCTGGTGGTATTATTTAAGGTTGCTCTATTATTGTCTATATGTGCAGTCCATTGTAGTTTGTTGTCAAAGGTTAGCCTTAAGTATTTTGAAGTTCATTGCCATTCCAAAGTATGGTCATCAAAAATTAGTTATCGTGGTGTTTGTCGTCTTTTCCTGGTAATAAAGATTGCTTGGGCTTTGCCAGAATTAAGCTTTATCTTCCATCTTCTGAAGTGTTTCGTAAAAGTTTCGATGGAGCACTGTAGATAAGCTTGTTTGGATGTGAGAAATATGCACGTATCTTCAGCGAGTAGAGGTGTGTTTACTCTGTTGGAGGTGGAGATATCAGCTGTGTATAAGTTGTAAAAAATAGGTGACAAGGAAGATCCTTGTGGTACTCCTGCTGCAATGGGACGCTTGCAGGAGAGGTGATTGTCTATACTGACTTCAAAAGCTCTGGTTTGTAAGAAAAATCCAACGAATTGTGTTAATGAGAATGGTATATTAAGATTATTGAGTTTGACAATGAGCCCAGCCCTTTGTCGAATGCCTTCGCGACATCAAACATTATTAGTCCCTTTCGAATTTCTTTCGTTTAGGCCACATCTTATGTGTTGTACTACTCGCGATATTTAGAGGTCAGTAGAATGCTACGATTTCAAACCAAATTGTTCTAGAAGCAAGTAGTTACTTTGAGTGACAATCTCGTGTAGCCTAGAGAAAAAAATGTGCCCAGAAAGTTTGGCTATGGATTAGAAAAGGCTGATGGGTTGCCAATTTCGTGGAAAAGTCAAATCTTTGCCGCGCTTAGGGACAACGATAATGATGGCCAGTTTCCAGTAACTAGGATGTTTTTTGAGATGCAAAAAAGTTAATCGTATTTACGATGCTCTGAAAGAGATTACCTGGCAGATGGAAAAGGCAGAGATTGGACATTTCATCTGGCCCTGGAGAATTCTTTTTGTTTATATTTTTTACCAGAAGTTTAACTTCCTCCTGAGATGTTGATGGTATTATACATTTACTCTGTGTTCTGTCGAGCAAAATATTTAATGCGGTTTGCTAAATACAATAATCCTCTTCTGATATATTTGGACAACCTCCATAACAAACCAATTTCAAGGTCGAAACTGCGCATCAAATGCTCTCCCTGCTTATTTTTGTATTGAGAGATCTGAACACGAATTACTCTAGTTAATCGATTTACTTTCTGCTTTAACCTATAATCTCCGATTGACCTGATTCGTCTATGGATTTAACTTCTTCTCATTATCACGGCCATAGATATATGGAAGATGACGATCCCCTAGGCTAGAGATTCCTCGTTTGCCAGTGATTTGACTTTGCAAGCAAAGAAAGCCTCTTTTGTATGGTTTCGACTATCTGTTTAGGCTGACTATGGAAGTTTCTATGTACGGCTTTTAAATTTTTAGCATTGCCGACATGTCTGAAGAGCTGTCTTCTGAACTAGATGATTCACCAGATCCTAATGTGCTGGATTCTTCAGCATCAGAGCAAGAAAACGAGGTTTGACGCCTCCTTCACTTCTTATTTTTATTATTTGTTTTATTTTATTATTTGTTTTATGAATTTTAGCACCTAATTCTTTAAGTAGCTCATCATAGTTCCTGACTAACTTTTCACTGGCGCGGTGTTGCTCAGCCAGCTCACCTCGCATTTTTAAAAGCTCTTGTAAGAGTCTATTTAATTTATCATTGCTTTGACCCTGGACGTCAAAAATATTACTATGTTGTCTTGGGTCAAACAACGCCCCCTGCAACATGGAGACTGCTTTCTTACTGTCACTCAGTGCACATGTACGGCACTTATCTACACAAGTATCAAATTATCCTTTAAATCCTCTCTTTTTCGCAAGCCCTAATCTTAAGCTATATGTCAATGAGTTATTTATTTGTTATTTATTTATTTGTTACTTATTTAGTTTTTCTATGCTTTTCAATTTTGTTTGCCATTCCACATGTCATTTATACCTTGTTTGATTGAATGAATAAACTAAATTAAATAAATGCTTTTTTAATTAGAACCATGCACATTACGATCATTTTCGTCTTTCTTCGCAGCTACAGTTTCCATTTCAATCAATATTTTACAGGGAATTATATTATTTACGCTAAGCTCAATAAACTTTGCGTTCTGAATGGTTGCCTCAAGTTTCACGCTCGCATTGAAGAAATTTTGATGCACAGAAGATCACGTAATTGAAGGAATTTAATAGGAATATTATTGAAACTATTATTTTTAAAAACATGTATAAATCATTCCAACAAAATGCTGTTCCAATAATTACAGCAAAACACTCAACCTGTGGTTAGCGAAACCAATCGCTTCAGCCTATAAAAGCCCGGGCACTGTGAGCTATATAATCATTCGAAATGATTCGTTTAACTGCATTTACAGTTATCTTTGCTGCCTGCGTTACTGCACTAGATGAGCAAATTATTAGTGGAAAACCTGTACACATCAAGGAATACCCATTTCAAGTATCTCTAAGATACAATGGAACTCACCGGTGTGGAGGATCTGTCTACAAAGCCGACGCCATTATTACTGCCGCTCATTGTCTCTCTGGATCTGATCGCGCTAGATTCACTATTCATGCTGGGACAAGTTTTCGCAACGGAACAGGCACTGTCAGAAAGGCTACTAAGTTCATTCAGCATCCGGAATTCAATGGAGCAACCCTAGAAAACGACATTGCCATTTTGATCTTGGAACATCCCTTCAACTTCACCGACTCGATTCAACCGATCTCTCTTGCCAGTTCCACCCCAGATGACGGATCCGAGGTATACGTATCGGGCTGGGGTCTCACCTCTTTAGATGGAAGCTATGCCCATAAGCTGCAAGTCGTCGATGTGAGGATTGTCAATCATAACAAATGTCAAAACGATTTCAAAGGTATTAACGTAGCTAATACTATGTTGTGTGCTGCTGTTAGTGAAAGTGGCAAGGACGCTTGTGGTAATGATTCTGGTGGTCCTATGGTTCAACCTGGTCAAGCTAGTGGTTCAAAAAAGCTGGTCGGTATTGTTTCATTTGGATATGGATGTTCAAATTTCCCTGCTGTTTACACTAACATCGCCTCATTTAAGTCGTGGATCGAAGCGACAGTTTAGATCGTTTGATCAACGACAATACTTCAAATTGTAAATGTATTACACTGTTTGTTTTTTTCATATGAAAGGCAAATATGTTTTGTACCTGTCCTCGTTAGAAACATAGCCAGAGTTATCTGCAGAAATCAAAAACGAATAAGTGAAGGCAAGGAACATTGAATTGCTCTCGAATTTTCATTCTAATTTGTAATTATATTACTTTTTCTCACAATTTCCAGAAAGATAGACTAATTTTTAAGCAGTTCCAATGACACGAGCTCCTAGGAGTTCACTTTATGCCACGTTTTAATAAAATACCTCTCACAGCTAAAGCAATATAAAGACTGATGCGATCATCGTTGATCGGCTATGAATGGATTCGAACTACGAACTACAAAGCTATCAGCTGGTGCTCTGACCACTCTGCTACACAAGTATGAGCGAAGTGGCCCAAACCAGCGCACTTTTCTCGTAGGCTTCAGCTCTTATATATAACATATTCATTTGTTTTGGTGGCGACGACCCTTATTTCCTTTGTTTTCACTGTCAGGCTTTAGTACCAAGGTGATATTTTGGCTAGATTCTCGACGTGAACTCGACTATAAACGATTGGAATCCTAGCCAAATATGTACATGAGCTTGTGAAATAGTAGAGCTGCACCTACAATAGTGTTTGCAAGGACAGTATAGCCTCACTGTGCAGAAATGATTTCAAAATGGAAGGCTCATATACCAAAAATTGGATATTTTATCTCGCCAAAGGTACCCCGGTGTTTATTTTGGATAGACAAACATCCTAAAGCGGCATGGTAAATTGCGTTAGAAATCTGTTCCGGGCCAAAATTTTTTGACCAATAGCTCCAAACAACCTGTTGGCAAGTTTACCACCAAATTAGATGTTACAGCCTGGCTTTGTTCAGCCCCAGGTTTTGGGAAGTTTTCAAGTTTATTTGTGTTTTCACAAACAAAATCAAAAATAAGCATCGAGAGAGGTACCAGAAACGCAATAAGAAAATACTAAATGGTTAGTTTTACGCGTAAATGACATTTGGCGACAGTTTAGAACATTCAAAGTAAGATAATTTGCACTACACCAGTTGCCCAGAGTGTGCAGATCATTCTGTAGCAGAAAACAGTCTACAATTGTAACGATTACTCTGAATATTTTATGATCGGCTGCGTAAAGAAGGGAGAAGGAGTTTAGGAGATCCGGAAGATAATTAATGAAGATTAAGAACAACAAGGGGCCAAGTATCGATCCTTGCAGAACACCAGAGGTGGGATAGAAGGGAGCAGAGGAGCACGTTCATAAATGTAAGAAGAAAACCAGGAGAACAGCGGACCATAGAAACCATATTTGTCTAATTTCAAGAGAAGAAGCACGTGGTTATCAGAGTCGAATGCCTTAGAAAAATCAATGTAAAAAGCATCCACCTGTCTTTGCTGATCGATGGCAGAAGCAACAGTCTTGCGGAAAGATAACAAGTTGGTAACAGTAGATTTACCTTTGACAAATCCATGTTGCTCGTTGGCAAGGAAAGGCTCGAATAGAGGATGAATTCTGTTGTAGACAACTCTATCAAGTAGTTTGCTAAAGCAAGGTAGAAGCGAGATTGGACAGTAATTGGAGATACAAGCGGGGTCACCTGCCTTAAATATGGGAAAAATGTTGGCTGATTTCCATATGGAAGGAAAAACACCAGATGCGATGCTTAGGTAGAAAATAATGGAAGTGAAGGAGATAGTGACTTAGTTAGTATATTAGGAATACCATCAGAGCCAGAAGAACATTTAGAATCGAGGCAACTCATTAAATATTCAACTTCCAAAGGGTTTGTACGAAATGAAGAGAGCGCTCTAAGGTTAGCGCGAAACGACGAGTTTGTGATGAAAGAAACATGTGGAGGAGAAAGAGCGTTTTGTGGAGAAGAAAATGACGAGAAAAAACGAGCAAAGAGCTCACAGGTCTCTTCAGTTGTAGTGGCAGAAATTTAATCAAGAAACACATTTTGAGGAATGACGGGCGATTTTTTCAGTGAGTGAATAAATGATCAGAAGGGTTTTGAATTAGTGGAGCTACTAGAAGCCTCAATTCTGGCAACGTAGGCACGCATGGCTTCTTTAGCGACCCTCTTTGCATGAGATCGTAGCTTTTTAAACTCAAGCAGGTCATCATGCAAAGCTGAACGTTTGTTTAGGCACGAGCAACATCCTTTGCCCTAAGGGCAGCAGCAACTTCAGAGGTAAACCAGGGAGCATTATTAGATCTCCTGGGATGACATAAACGAATTCTGCATAAGAATGATTAATTGTTTTTGTAAACTTTATTGCTTTTATGTATGGTCTGGACTAGATTAATTTATGAAATAAAATAAAATAGAATTCACAGATGCCAAAAAGAACAAAAAAACATCAAATTTCATCTGCGCACTAGGTTAGGTTAGGTTAGGTTGAAATGGCTGCCGATCCCCAGAGACCTGACGACCGGCACACATAGGCACAAGAGAGGCCCTCTCCTACTCACTAAAATCAGGAAACCATCTGCTTCCTTTGATAAAACGGACTATCGCCTTTAAATTGACCGGGGACAGTTCCGTCAGGTTTGAGAGAAAGGGTGCACCAAGTGCCGCCAACCTTCACCTTGCCAAAGCCGGGCACTGGCACATGAGATTGAGGATGGATTCCTCCTCATCCTCAGAGCCACAACTCCGACAAAAATCGATAAATCGATAAAGCCAACGTGAAAGAATGTCAAGAGAGTGATTTAACCTCTCCGATAGAGTAGATAAATACTTTCCCGACATTGCCACAGCTATGTCGTCCGCATAAGCAATCACTTTGCAACCGGCACGGTCCAGTTTCATTAAGAGAGTATTCACCGTGATGTTCCACAGCAGGGGAGAGAGGACCCCACCATGAGGTGTGCCCGTACTGACTCCTCGTCTTACGCTGACATTCCCCAGGGAAGAGATTACCACTCTACTTTTAAGAAGCTGCACAATAAAAGCGATCAGCCGCTCATCGACGTGTAGCACCGAGAGTGCCTCAACAATTGCGTTACACTGTACGTTGTTGAAGGCTCCCTCAATGTCCAAAAAGGCAGCAAGCGTATATTCCTTTAGAGCAAGAGATTTCCCAACTTGCTCAATGAGGACGTGAAGAGCAGTCTCAACCGATTTGCCTCTGGTATAGGCGTCCTGAGACTGCGAGATCAGCACAGGATCTATTGATTTTTTAATATGGTAATCAATTATCATTTCTAAAATTTTAAGCAATTCAGAATTAAGACTTATTGGACGATAGTCCTTCGGCTTAACATGCGAAACTTTTCCTGCTTTAGGGATAAACACAACTCTAGTTTCCCGCCAGCTGGAGGGAACATAAGAGAAGCGTAGGCAAGCTTTGTAGATCTCTCTGAGCCATGGTAGCGATACTTCCATGGACTGCTGAATGTCAGCCGCAAGGACGCCATCAGGCCCTGGAGATTTAAACGGCTCAAAGGAGTTTATAGCCCGCCTTAGTTGAGAATTTGATATTCTGAACGGCGTAGTTGAATTGTGAGCTTGCTCCGTTTGATGCACCGCTTCTAGAGGGCAATAATTGCCCGGAAAATGCGCGCCCATCAGAACGTTTAGTGTATCTGCGCCCGAACTAGTCCAAATGCCCTCAGGGTTCATGATGCACCCCATAGCATTCGGTGTCGTGCTTAAGACCTTGCGAAGGCGATTTGCCTCGCTGAGACTCTCTACGTTTCCACACAAAGATCTCCACGAGGACCTCTTTGCCTTGCGTACGGCATACTTAAAAGCCTTGAGCTTCGTTTTGTACATCGACCAGTCATTAGAACTTTTCGAGTTGTTGAACTCCCTCCTACACTCTCTTCGCAGGGTGCGGATCTCCATATTCCACCAGGGAGGCTTGGGATTCCCCCTGACTATGGGTGGTTTACACGCTGCCCTAGACGCGGAATTGAGAGAACTAGTGAGGGTGTCAACCGCCTGATCTAATTCATGGTAGCAGTCAATGCTCTTGGGAGCATTTTGCAGTGAGGATCGGGCCAGAACTTTAAATAAGTTCCAGTCCGTCTTTTTTCTGTTAATAAAGGCTACCTGCACATCAGAGCTGTGGCCAGCCACGTTAAACGAAATGTGCCTATGGTCGGAGTAAGAGCACTCCTGCAGAACCCTCCAGTCACGGAGCAAATGTGAGTGCCGCCCACTGACCAAGGTAACGTCAAGAACCTACCTACGATTTGAGGTAATGAAGGTTGGTTCACTGCCAGTGTTGGCGATGGAAAGGTCGTGGGCAAGGATGAAGTCAAAAAGTTCCTCACCACGGCCATTTGTGTTGGAGCTACCCCATACTTCATGATGCGCATTAGAATCAGCCCCTAGAAAAAGAGGCACCCCCATTTTCAAGGCTTCAGCCACAACACCCTTGACAATGTCGCAAGGAGGGCTATTTCCATGATCGTGTGCCATGTAGGAAGAAACAAACCAGTATGATCTCTGATCGATTTCCACTGCGACAGCCATGTTATCCTTGTCACAGAAATTGTGCAGTACAAGGACGTTAATGGTTTTCTTGGCAAGAATACAGACACGTGGCTTGTGCAAGCCGTCAGGTGCTATCAGTCTGTATCCATTGGTACGTAACCCGAAAACCCGGTTTTTGGCAACCCATGGTTCTTGGATTACTACGTAAAATTAGAATAAATGAGCAAAATTCCATTCGTTTTGTGATGGACGATTAGCCAAGATTTAAATCGTTCGAAAATACGATACTGATTTTTCCATTTTTATCTGAAAATTTCACATGTTTACTTCAATTGACAAGAATATACTTCAAAAACAATTAAAATACTCCGCCAAATCACTCAATCAATTGCCTACACTATACTCGAAATCATCGAAATATCCATTAAATAATTTCCTGGGTGTCATCAAATAAAAGTGTTTTATTTTTAGCAAAAAATTACCTATCACATTTGATTCTATGATGACGTCCGGATTCGTTTAAACAAATGATATCGAATGGAAAGAATTAAACAATCTGAGAATGTTTGTACCTACATGTATACGACTTGTCAATGAAACGGGCCGAGCAGTTATTGTCACCATGTCGTTTTATTAGGCATGTCTACATACATATGTATTCGTACATATATACTTTGCGAATAAATAAATGGGGAGAGAGAAAAAAAATACTGAAATATCTACATTTCTTCAATTGAAACCTGCACTAACAGGCTGTCTATTTGCACAAGGGATTATGTTCTTAAAATTCAGCATAAAGAAAATTAAACTTTGCAATGTTTACGTGCACTTGCCGTGGATTTAGATAAAACTGTAATAAAATATTGTGTTTGAGTGTTTTTGCTGTTGCTATTGTTTAAACACAAGAAAATGAACTATATCCTTGAAATAATATCGCTAAGTGGATTCAATATAATACCGGCATGCACACGTAATATATCTATATGTTTGAACGTAAGCGAAGATTAGTTTATTGTGAATTGCTTATTGAGCGCTTTCGGTCGAACGAAAAATAACTCGAGATAAATGTGTAATAAAATCTACTATTTAAACAAAAATAATTATCGAATTTCGAGTAAATGTGCGCTGGATGAGTTTTATGATCATTTTTATGAGCTAGGATTTGTTTGTAAGCATTCAAAGAGCACTGTGTCTATAAAAAAATAATTCCGCATTGATTAATGACCTAGACCTAACTTTTTGGCAAGTTAATTGTTCATTAATAAAAAAAAACTCAATACGGTAGCAAGTATGACACCACATTTTATTTGTGAACATCTTGCAATATCACTTTCCTTGAAACATGTCTTCCCAAATTTGCTCCCAATCGTCTGTAGGTTTTGTACGTTATACGCTTTTATACTCTTCCTTTGCTAACAAACAGTAAAACGTTCATTTCACGTAAATGTCGCTATTCACACTCACATTTACACTCAAACCATTTCTATTGCCATGGCAAAGAGAAGAAACCCTTGTATATGAGCTTCTTGAAAGGACTTTCCACACTCTCTCACGCATCACATTGTATGCACAAAGCTAAGAGATTCGTACGCCGTGAATAAACATGAAATTGAATTTTTATTCAGCCAAATGCTTGCAGAAATATGGTAAACATAATATAGATAATTTTCATACGATATTGTTAAAGTGCCAGACGATTGTAAGTTTGAATTAAGCGGCGCGAAGCTATATGTATGTTGTCTATATATGTATGTATGCATGTAATTTCGCAGTTCGTTTATTTTGCAATTTAATGCGTTGTCGAATTGTTTCGAATACTGCGAATGTTTCCCTGGGGTGCGAAAATAGATGATAACTTTTTCATAAAAGGTGTAGACATTTAAAAAGAACTGTAAAATTATGCGAAATTATATTGTGTGCAGCATTCCATTGCTTTTAATAATAACCTGTTTTTTTCATACAAATCAAAAGCATAATAGAAAATTGCTGTTGGCAAGAACGTGCAAGCAATTGGTTTGTGCCCTTGCTAGCATAGCGCTGAGTGTAACTTTGATAATTCAGCACTCATTTTACACTATTTGTCAAGACAAGCTATCAGGATACAACATCATCTTCGTATCAAAAATCACTAGTACATTCCGAACAAAATTCAAAAAAAAAAATTGGGTCAATGTCTAGACCAGCGGTGGGCAAACGGTCGATCGCGATCGACCGGTCGATCGCAAATAGCTCGAAAGTCGATCACAGACATTTTTAATAATTTACTATGTTAATTTAAAATGTGAAGTAACAAATTAGTAGACGATTTAATCAGTACATTTTGGAATGGGCCTTGGCTTAATAGATCCAATCGGACAGTCCACGCAGTTTCAGTTCACACAAAAGCTTGCAGAGCCTTGGTGGCGGAGAAGCCAAAAGGAAAACTCGAGATAGCTATGCTCTCGATTTGTGCAATTTATAGATTTATATCATTGTAGTAAAACTGCT
This sequence comes from Nemotelus nigrinus, assembly GCA_947369275.1. Lineage (NCBI taxonomy): Eukaryota > Metazoa > Arthropoda > Insecta > Diptera > Stratiomyidae > Nemotelus > Nemotelus nigrinus. The sequence goes on along the minus strand of OX376372.1, from coordinate 202,921,262 downwards.
TCACTAAATCTCATACACGTATACTGTAGTTTCATTTCCTTAAATTTCTGTTCTAAAGTACACACTTTATATTTTTGCTTCCCGCTATACACCTTGCCTGCATTCGCATTCGTCTCCTTGCTATCGAGGTATTAAATTGTCGCACACAGCGCAACAAAGGTTAATCTCAATTTTAGATGAAATAAAATTTTAAATTAAATTCTTCTCACGCCAATTTATTTTGTGCAGCTCATTCTTTCGAGCTAAAAAGTGACATTTGGTGTTTGAATTTGAAAATTGAATTGTGTAAATGTCTTTCCAATTACAAAATCGTTCGAAAATTGAAATTCTTGACATCTTATCCGTCAGAAATGATAAATGTATCCGCTCTTCTCCATTTTCAAAATTTTCGCTCGAAAAAATTAGCAGATAATGGATAATGGCTTAGCAGAGGAAGCTTTTTGCAAAGATTTCTCAATCTTTTGCCTGAAATTAGTGTATTTTTGGACACATTAGGAGCAAAACATGAAAAATTGGAAGATCCAGTATGGGTAAAGAGTTAACATTTCTTACGGATTTTATGGGCCGTTACAGCTCGCTTAACTCACAATTACAAGGGAAAGGGAAATATTGTTGACTTGTTGAGTTCAGTAAATGTTTTTTTAAGTAAAATTAAAACCTTTTGCTTCACAATTAAATAGGCAAAATTTTTAAATATGTTCCATATTTAGAAAAACATATTAAACTTATTGGTGAATGTAAAATGCAAAAGCAGAAAGACATCCTTCAGTTCGCGAAAAAGTCCGGGGCGTTCGATGGTCGCTTGGACTACATTTTTTTTCTCCTGGCCCATTTATCTGGTATCACTATGGACCAATAGGTCTATGTTTGGCCTTGTGCCAATGGGTACAACCTAACCCAACCTACTGGTGAATGTAATATTGACATGTTTTGTCCTGAACTGGAAAATTTTAATCAAGAATTCGAGAGACGATTTTTGAATTTATTTCATTTCCTTTTAGAGAATTCGATGACGAGGATATTTCATCAAATCTAGCTCATACTTTACAATTGAATTCATCGGATCTAGAGTTAGAAATTTTAACAATAGCACGCGCAAATGAAAATTATTTTTGGATTTTACTACCATAAAAAATATCCATTATTGAGATTGGTGGCAATGAGGATATTTGCATTTTTTTGCTTTCATTTATCTATGGGAAGCAACGTTTTCTCAAAAGAAAAACATCGAATCGCAACTTAGGAGCTCTCTGGCTGATGACCACTTATTGGCATCTATTCGATTATGCATCAGTGCTTACAAGCCTAACTCTACAATACTTTTTGATGAAATGGAGAGTCACGCATATGCATCAAAAATTAATCCAAAATATTTATAAATAAAGTACATTGCACAAAGTAGTAATACAGTGTATTTAATATATTAATATCAATAAAGACCTTAATTAAATTTTTATTTGTTTTTAATTTAACCTATCTTTCGAAGTCGATCGCGCATAAATTAAAAAAATTAATGTCGATCATACCAGTATTAGGTTTGCCCACCCCTGGTCTAGATGATGGGATCGTCGATCGGATGGCGGAGGAAGTGGTTTGGCTGACGTTGCCCAACACTAGCAAAGTGTTTTTAGATGGAAGCGGGGAAGTGGAGACTTGCGGAAGAAGAGGTGAACAATAGACTTTTATTTATCAAATTTAAAAATGCAAACCCCAGCTCACCGTCTCCACTTTTAACCATCATAATATTGTCTATCAGATGGACTAAACCTCCACCTTACTACTTCTACTGTTACATTAACAGAATGGAGTCATCGAGCCTTCTTTGCCGTACAAGGGGTAGAAGAAAGCCGGATGACTTCATTCAGTTTTTAGCCATCAGAATCTATTCCATTAAAGTCGAGTTACCGGACTTCACTCTGATCTCTTTTCCTGTATTTCAAACCATCAGAAGACGCGCGCGTAGATGGGGTGTTAAAAATGTATCAAAAGCGTAAATGAAGGTAAATAATAATAATAATAACTTATTGTAAATCATAATGTGATTATAATGTGATAATAGCTTATTGTAAATCACGTGATGAAATACGAAAAGCTATTTTGGAACTCAACTGCAACAAAGGTCCTGGGCCCGATCTTCTTCCTCCGATCTTTTTATGCAAGTGTGTGGAGCAGATTATAACTCCCTTGCATATTTTCTTTAATAGATCACTTTCGTCAGGAGTTTTTCCATCCTGTTGGAAGCTTTCGTATGTCACACCCATATTCAAGAATGGTGATCCACGCTATATTGAAAATTATAGGGGCATTGCGATTTTTTCTTCGATTTCGAAACTTTTCGAAAAGGTGGTATACGACAAACTTTCTCCCTTAGTTGATTCCCGTCTGAACGAGCAACAACATGGCTTTAGAAAAGGTCGCTCAACTACAACGAATTTGATAATCCTAATTTATTTATTTATTTATTTACTGTCCAAATTCACAGAACAAATCCAATTATAGATTAGACAAGAAGAAAAAATAAAAATACATACAATTATATAAATATGTAAGAAAAAGAAAATAACATGGAAACCAAGAAAATTAATAAAATTCAGAATGGAATAATAATACAAAAATTCAAACCGCTAGAAAACTGAATTTCGAAGAAATTGTCTTTGAGTGACCAACAAATTTGGAAAGACGTTATACACTTTTTTGTAGTATCATATCAACCATTCCTTATCCAAAGCAACAAAACAACATAGATGATGAAAATGTTCTGTGCTGGCAACACTTTCCCGACGAAGCAGCAATAAGTTTACCATACCAAGCTCATACTTAAATTAACTTTTCCTTTGAGTTTGGTTCTCATCGCAGGATTTCATCGAAAGTTTCAGCGGTTAAACATTGTTTAAGGCTGCCATCCCAAAAGTTTTCAAAGCTCGGAAAATTTAGAAATTGAGTCCTTCTTTTTATTGCAAATGCTTTACATTTGAGTATGTCACTTGAAGCATCTGTTGGTGCAATATTTACCAAAATGTCCGATGCTGGTTACCCTGTGTTAGCAGCAAAGCAAAATACTCGTCTATACCAAATCTGCTTCACGTTAAGTTAAACCCACCCTGTGAATTTCGTTTCGATTGAAGCACTGCGCTGGAAGCTATACGGCTGGAAGCTATCTCCCACGTTGCTTATCAGTGAGAGGTTTTCCACCGAGATGTTGTGGTCTGCTCCAACCATATGCTCCGCTACTTTAGATTTGAACTCCTTAATGTTTTTCCTCCTTGCTGTTTCTGCTTCCCTCCGATGCTCCTTGAAGCGAGTAAGCTAGATGTAGCGGAAAGTTTGGAGATATTCAAGGCTCCACGGGAGTGTCTCCTTAACAGGGATTTGGGAAACGGATATTCCCCACTGTTCAAATTGATTAGAAGAAGTACCGCAAGGGCAACCGGAGGTCATAATAACACGATAATTAACATCTCACCCACGAGCCAGGAAGGAAGGATTAACGAAACAGTTAATGAGGCTGCTAATGAGGATTTAATTAGCGCCCCACCTACCGACGATGGGGGAAATACCCAGACGGAAAGAAAACGCTTAAGGAGACTTAAAAGTTTATCTACAAATAGGACGATTAGGGACTATTTTCCTCAGTCGAAGAAACATCGCTGAAGAAGGCTATAAGTGATAGCCGAAATACTAGTATACGGATTTTTGAAAAATAGATTGGTAAAAATAAAGGAAACGAGTTCGACTTTTCATTTTATTGTATAAATTCTACCTAAACGCTCGCCAAACAATTTTTTGTTTGATTATATTTGTTCCAGGTTATTAGTTTTTCCAGAAAATACGCACTTCTTCGGAAATAATATGCTAACTTGAATTGATAACATTGCTGACCTCGGTGTTATCTTAGATGAAAAACTACTCTTCACTTTACACTACGATAAAATACTTTCTCGTGAATAAAATACTTTCTGATAAAATACTTTCTTATCGACACTAGCCTCCAGAAGAATGGTGATAACGGCCTGCTTCACATTCGACGTCATTAGAGGCACTATTAATGTAGAATTCCTGAATAATAAAATTTTGATAAATATCCCTGTGAGCAACACCAGGTCCAATCCTTTCCTAAAAGAATATTCTCATTCGACCACATATGGAGCTAATGAGCCAGTAAATAGATGCTGCAGAGTATTCAACAGCATAAGCAATTCATATTCCCCTACGATTTCCAAATCATCCATCAAATGATCTCTTTTTCATGCCATCCGTACCCCTAAACCTTAAGCTATAGCTTATATGTCAATGTTTTATTTATTGAATGTTACTTATTAATTTATTTGTTACTTTTTTAATTTGTTTGTTACTTATTTAACTTGTTTGATTTTACTTTTTCCTTTACTTTACTTTACTTTTCCATTTTATTTTAAATTTGATATTTTATATGTGACTTTGTACCTTGTTTGGTGAATGAATAAATAAATAAATAAATAAATAACAAACTAGGATTTCAATTCTTCGCTACAAATAGTTAATGATGAAGGTAATGAAGCAACGGTTTCTTTCACGTAATCATCATGAGCAATCGAATGAAAAGCTGCCAAATAATATTAAAAAAAAACAGTTCGATTGCTTCGAGGTAATCAAAATGGCGCACCGGCTATGTAAACGGACCAATGGCCTTTTTCATGGCCAAACCGAAGCACGCCACATCGCAAATTCTTCCAGAACCTCTCGATACTGTGATGTGGGCACCGGACACAGGATCAATAAATTTCACTGAATGAATAGCAGCGAGGTGTCGATATCGCGCCTGTTCGAGACAGTCATATGCACTTCAAAATTCAGAGTATATTGCCATGCCATTAATAATATTTTCTCTAATAGCTACCAATAAAGTTTCAACGGGAACTGCAAACACTTCTTTTGTTCAACGGCAAATGCCTCCAAAAACCCATTGGTCAGTTACGAGCCAACCGCGATAGCTCATACGTTTACCGAGCTTACAATCGTCGATCTCGGCAATAGTGACAGGACCATCAGCTGGATGGTGATGAAGGAAGTGAGAGAGGTGGAAGAGGTTTTAAATTTGAAAAATAAAATATATTTTCCGTTTTTTACCCACATCTTCTGCGAATACAATTTTTAAAAACAATTTTATAATGTTGGACAAGGTCAACTACACTACCTACATTTCTTTTCACCACTTTATTTATTTATTTATTTATTTATTTGGTGCGTATTCAATACAACAGGTAAACTGTCCAATTACAGAATGGATACAATGAAAAAATTAAAATGACAAGAAATAAATAAGAATATATAAATATAAAAAATACAAGAAAAAAAAGTAAAATTAAGCAGAGTAAAAAAGAAAAGAAAGAATCCATTATAAACAAGAATAGAAAATAAAAGTAATTAATTAGAACCAAAAATTATGCTTCGAACCATATTTTTGAAAATGGTAATAGATTGTGGAAGAGGACCAAGTTGAAGACTATTGTGAGTGCGTAAGAGTCGCAAAACGGGAGAGTTGAAGAAAGTGTCAGTACGAGCATACGGCACTTCAAATAGAATGGAGGTCCTGATTGGCCTTACGGATTCCCACTCAATGGACAAAAATGCTAATGAGGAAGATAGGAAGCACTCATCCAAGTAAACTCTGCGCTGCTCAAGGAGAGGAATGTTAAGAAGAGATAGACGTTCACTATAGGGTAAATACGGCAGACTATATTTAAAAAGTAAAGTACGTGTAAACCTGCGCTGGACTGATTCAACAGCGTCAGCGAGGTATTTGAAACGAGGACACCACACTTGACTGCAGTATTCAAGTACAGAACGGACTAGGGTAGTAAACAGGTGGACACAAGTAGAAATACTAAATGAATTGTGGCAGGAACGAATCACAAAGCCAGCAATCCGAGAAGCTTTTCTAGTTATAGTAAGGACATGAACGTCGAATCTCAGTTTGCGATCAAATGTGACCCCAAGATCTGAGATATGATTGACCCAAGAGATGATAGTGTCATCAATAGCATAAGGAAAGACATGAGTGTGAAGCTTAAGGGGTTATATATAGTTAGAAGGCCGGAAAAAGACGTTTTTTTATTAATTTTTTGTGAGAAGGTATTTTACTTTACAAAAACAAAAAGTATATATGCCTTTAGTGCCAACATCTAAGTTTATAATGGCACTAATAATTTGTTAAAATATTGATCTGGTGCGCTCCTCCAGACGATCTCCTGAAGGTCTTCCAAAAAAAGGTGTTCGGCGGTGACCACGATTTCTCCGGTATAATTCATCTCAAGTCAAAAAACCAAACAGATTCTTTTAGTAGATAGATAAAACTAGGTATTGAACGAAGGAATAATCGAAATTTAGTTTTTTTGACAAAATGGCAGCTTCGTAAAAAAAAAATCGAATTTTTGACCAAAATTGCCATTTCAAATTGTTTAAAAAACAACAGAAATAATTATCCGAAATCTTATTCCTTCGTTTAATACCTGAAAAATATATCTGAAAAAGTTGTGTTAAAATTTCAAACCGTTTAGTCGAGCCGTTTTTTAGAAATCGTGGTCACCGACTTGGAAACATAGTTTTGAGAAAAACGCGTTTAAAGTTTCGGAAAAAATTAACACATATATCATATTTTTTTTAGTTACATGGAGTCATCTGTTTTAGGGCCATAAGATGTACCTTTTGTAGCCTCACCAGCTTCTAATACCTCGATTTGATGCTGTCTACGAGCCATTCTTCCCTCTCGCTTACTCCCATGCGCTTCGGTCTGTACTCCGCCTACTTTCTAACAGTCCGAAATGTGATTGCAAATATGCGTATATCTCGGAAAAAACTTGTCGGATCGATTTGACATTTTCAGGGAATATTATCAGTTAAGTATACATTCTGAAAATGCAATAAATAAAAAATCGATTTTAACTGTATATAACCCCTTAAGGGAAAGAGACATAGAAAAACACTTGGAAACATTAAGGGACAAACAGTTTAAGTTACACCAACCAGAGAGAGCATACAAATTATCCTGAAGAAGCAGAGAGTCAGCAGTATTTTTGATGACTCGGAAGATATTTAAATCATCTGCATATAGAAGACATGAAGACTTAAGGGGTTACCCCCACTTGTAGCGGAAAAATTGGTAATTTTCATGAATTTTTTTTAAGAAAACTACGAAGTTTTTTGAAACGACTATTATATTATTTTAAAGTAGATACATTAAGCTCCATTCAGTAATTTTTTTATTGAAAAATATTTCATCGTTAAATTACAAATGGCCGTCAAAACAATGGTATTTTAATTTTCACTTTTTGCGGTGACCAACATTGTGTCGAACTGGATCATCTGAAGCAAAAAATTGCGATGCATTTAGTTAAATAACAGTATAAACTAGTGTTTGATCGAAGGATTTAAAACAATACCCATTTTTTACAAAATGGCGGACAGTCAAAGTTAATGGTTCGATTTTCACTTAAAAAAACGGTCGTCTTTTTGCTATAAAACGGCCATTTTTTATCAAACACTACATTTTTATGTATTGAATAAGCCTGTCAAGTTTCAAAAAGATCGGCTTAGTAGTTTTTGAGTAATTTTGGTCACCAACTTCAAAAATGTCATTTCGAGAAAAACGCGTTTATAAGTATAAGTAACGGTTGTTTGAGTAACAGTTTCTTCTCTTTCAACGCTCATATCTCGGTCAATTATGTTCGGATCGACTTCAAATTTGAAGGACGTATTCTCAGATAGTTATACTTAAAAAAAATGCAACAACAAAACATAGAAAAATGTCAAAGTTGCAAGTGGGGGTAACCCGTTAAAAACAGTGGAAAGGTCAGTGAAAAATAAATTGAACAAAAGAGGTCCTAAGATGGAACCTTGAGGAACACCAGAAGAAGGAGAGAAAGGTGAGGATGACAAGCCAAAGAGGGAGACGACACAAGTGCGATCAGTTAAAAAGGTAGAGATCCTGGAAAGCAGAGGCTCACGAATGATATAGCATATGATTAACAGTGTCAAAATGATTAACAGTGTCAAAAGCTTTGGCAAGATCAGTATAAATGAAATCAACTTGATTGTTACTGTCAATTGCAGAAGCGATTATATGAGCGAACTCAACAAGGTTCGTAGAGGTGCTCCGGCGTTTTACAAAGCCATGTTGTTGCTCTGCAAAGACACAGTAGAGGGTATCTTAGATACGATTGAAAACGAGGCATTCCAAAATGTTGGAAAGACAAAGAAGAATGGAGATGGGGCGATAGTTAGAAACAAGGTTTTTATCACCCGATTTGAAAATGGGAAGAATGTTAGAGAGCTTCCAAGAGGACGGAAATTTACCAGCACAAAGACTGACATTGAATAAGATGGCTAAAGGGATACAAAAGGAAGACGCAAGATTTTTTACGAAAAAATTGAGAATACCACCCGGGCCCGGGAAAAAGTTAGAGTCAAGTGAGGACAAAAGCAATTCAACCTCTACGGGGTTAGTGAGGAGAGACTAGCAGGGAAATCAAAAGAAAAGCAGTCAGTAGCAGGAATCGATGGGATAGTAAAAACAGAAGAAAAAAACATAGCAAAGAGATTGCAAATGTCAAGAGGATTGGAAGCAGTAATGGCATTAAACACTAGGGAATCAGGAAGAGAGGAGGAAGCTTTTAAGGAGCGGAGAAAAGACCAGAAACTTTTAGCGTTATTCGATTTCAAAGAAGTTTCAACAGACGAAGAATATCTGAGTAGTGCTAATCTAATTTCTGCTTCTCATTGATGGTCTCATCATCTAGAAATTTACCAAAAATGTCACCATGCTCATTGTCCCTTAAGGCCTCCATTCACGAGCAGTTCATGAGTCCGAATGGCCTGAAGCCAGGCCAAAATCTCACCGTGTGTTGGAGAACTCGAAAGGACTCATGGACTCAAGGAACCAAATTGGATTTCCAATCAATCCAAAGTCCATGGACTCAGGGCAATGGGGAAATAGTAGGTCGAGTTTGGACAATCCATAAAATGGACTGGTTGTGTGTGTTGAAGGCTTCAACTTGAAGCCTCAGTCCAAACAACGTGGCAGTCTTGCTTCAATTGTTGACCTGTGACAAACTCATTGACTGTTTCTGTGATTATTTTATTTAACCGGAAAATTCAGCATAATGGATAGTGGTGGCCATGATTTTGTTTTGGAAGCTATCAAATAATACAGGTCACATGAATGTATATTATATTATTTGACCCAAAGCCTGCAACCGCTTGTCGATCTTTCATGAGGTCAATTTTTCCTGAGTGATAATTTACCTCATATTTATGTCCTTTCGTTTGATAAATGGGGCGATCAACCGTAGCAACGTGCTATATGTCGTATCATCCATTTTTAAATAAATTTGCCAATCAGAAGGCTCAAGTGTCAGTTCTTTTACCAAATTTATGCGACTCATTTGTTTCCGTTTGGCAAGCCATCCTCTTCTCTCTAATTCATCTATTTTTTCTTGAAGTTTATCTTTATTTTTTTTCTAAATAATTGACAGAAAATGGAATGGACTGACTGGATCGAGGCTCTATCGTGAGTGACGAGCTAAATTGGACTTAAACCAAACGGACTCAGACCAAATGGACTAAGGCCATTTGGACTGTTCGTGAATGGGAGGCCTTAATAAGCCCGTTTCATTAAAAACGAAACGTCAATTGTGCTTATGACAACTTGAGTTTTAATATATCTTCATCCTCTTTGAAAAATAGCTTATCGAAAAATAGTCCTCTTTGATTACCTTTTTAGATTTTTTTCATCTTTTTGACTATACTAGTCTGTATTATACAACTTTATAATAATAGTAAATAAATAAAATCATCTGCACCTCAGATTCCCAAAAAACTGCAGATACTACACGTAATAAACTATACGTAATTTTACTCGTTTAACTTGTTTGAATCAAATCACCCTAAGCCCATAATATTATCCAAAACCAATATTAAAGCTATTCGTAAATTATTAATTAATCTTTCGAGATATTATCAATACTAATCTCGATAGCAAATATAAATACATAATACATGTTCAGCATCTTCTTAACTTCTAACACATCAAATCAGTGTACTAAAATCTGATTCGTCATCAAAATCGAAGTCGATCCTGTGTCAACAACGATGTCATCGTTGTTTGTTCGATGTCAGGCTATTTTTCCATCTGTCAGATACTCATACTTCGCATTGCTTGCAACCTATCATCTTCAGCATGACCTTTTCAATGACGACAATTTTCACGAAACGAACATTTTCGATGCGATAACAAACCAAATATGATGCTCGTCTTTTCGTATTGGTCTTCCCTATCCACCAGAGAGGGGGACATCTTTTAAGCGATTGACTTTTGACAGCCAAGACGGATGAGAAACGTTTAAGTGAGTCTGTTGTCGATGAAGTGAATGAAACTGACTTTGAGCCGTCTTGGATGAAAGCCTCTGTGTGTATAGTTGTGATGACTCCTGACTCAGACTGATATGAGTTTAAAGCGGTCCTTTGCGAGTGTCAGCCATCAAAGTTTGATGACTGGTCCCGATGATTGATTTCTGTTTGATGAAGTTTCGATTTAACCGAAAATGTATTTTATTGAAGCTGTGGGGGATGCTGATGCTATCGGAAAATCTGTTTGGTTTCAAGTTATCCTTATATGATAAGGATAGATACATGTCTAGCATGAGAAAATCAAACATGACATTTGCTACCAGTCCGCTAAGTCGTCTGGCATAGTTCTATGATGGACCAGACGTTGTTTGAACTGAATACTGAGTGGCAGTTTCTAATTACTATTTACTTAGTTTTCTCCCAAAATAAATGATGTACACATTTATTTTGATACATATCTATCCTTATAGACGGAAGGCTATATGTTGGTTGTTTGCTCGACATGAGCATGAAAGAATATTTGAAGCTTAACGCTAATCGGTGCTGTCCCAAGAATTTTTTTTCTCACGTTCCATACGCATTCACTGAAAACCGTTGTCGCCGGCGAACTTTTAAAAAAGTATTCCGTGTAAGCATTTCATTTAACTTGCACACTTTAGTACTTGTGATTCGGTTTGAACTAATTGGCTTTGCACTAATTTATTCATTGAGTAGAAAGTCTTAGTTAAATGAACTGAAACGAATTTTATAATTGATTCGGCTGGGTGAGTGGTTAGGCATCACTAATTATATGAGTGACTTTGAATAATTGATGTCTAAAGGCTTCCAATAAAGATTTGAAGTATTTTGATTATTATTTTATTCAATTTTGTGCAGAATGTATGTAAAATTTAGATTAACTGTCTGACGCTTGAATCGAATCAATCGAACAGGTTTAAACTTTCGTCTAGCTAATCTACGAAGGTTTATGCAACCTCATTTGAGAGATTTTCTCTTACTCATCTCAGACTCTGACTAGGCCTCAGTACTAATCTTTCAGAAGCCTTATTTTACGATACTCCTGTTCAAAATTTCGCCTCTCGCATTCACTGATCGTCCTTATTTGCTTCCCAATCACTGAATCGGTAATGAATATGATGAATGTATACTTGAATCTGTCAAAAGATGGTCACTTTTACTTTAGACATACTCTGAATTTTGCTGTATACACAGTCGTGCCATAAGTTCTGTCCTTATGTCGAATGAGTCCGCACAGCCCATACGACTGACAGCCGAAAACGGCTTTGTTTTTTCAAAATAAAGAGTGGACCCTATACTGCAAAATTAGCCTCAGTTTGTATCGTTTAGTCGAAGAGGCAACATGAAGTGGAGCGTCAAAGAGAATCACATCGCTGTGATCGCGCTTCACAAGTGCAACAAGTCAACGGTAGAGATTTTCAACTTGCTCAAACCATTGAAAATTTCTCAAAAGTTTGTTTATCGGTGCATTCAACGATTCAACGAGACCTCCTCTGTTGATAACAGACCTAGAAATGGCAGGCCACGCACTACGAGGATACCAGTAGCTTTGAAAGACGTGTCTGCGAGAATTCGGCGAAACCCTGTCCGAAAGCAGAAAATCATGGCACGGGAAATGAATATCCCAAAAAGAACGATGTACCGCATCATCAAAGAGGACCTAAAACGTGGGGCTTACCGAAGAACAACGGGACAGCCGTTAACACCGGCTTTGAAGAAGATACGAGCCACAAGATAGAAGACGTTACTTTTAAAATTCTCTTCAGTGATGAAACAATTTTCACCATAGAAGAAAAATACAACCGGCAAAACGACAGGGTTTACGCCCACAGTTCTCGGGAAGCTGCTGAACAAATTCCAAGGGTCTAAAGAGGTCATCATCCTGCTTCAGTCATGGTTTGATGGGGTGTTTCGTACGACGGAGTCACTCAGCTGCATTTTTGTGAACAAGGGGTTAAAACAAATGCTACCAAATGCAAGCTATCAAAGCGATGTCTTAGAGAAGGAAGTCAAACCACTCAACGATACCATGTTTCATGGGGAAGACTGGACGTTCCAGCAAGACTCGGCGCCAGCTCACAAAGCAAAGTGGTGTGCGGACAATCTGCCCGACTTCATAGCCGCTGAGGATTGGCCCTCTGGAAGCCCCGATTTGAACCCGCTTGACTATCCCTGTTGGGACTGGCTAGATCAGAAGGCCTGCAGTAAGCGTCATCGCAATATTGAGACTTTAAAGGTCAGTTTGACAAAAACAGCAGCCTTAATTCCGTTAGAAGTCGTGCGTGCAGCCATCGACGAGTGGCCCAACCGTTTGAAGAAGTGTGTAAAAGCAAATGGAGGCCACTTCGAATAGATTTCTGTGTTTTTTTGTTCCTTTGTCTATCGAGAACAAATGAAAATATAAATGTTTGTTTACGCTAGCGTTGCATTTTAATTTAGCCCATTTAAACAAGAGACAGAACTTATGGCACAACTGTGTAGATATCACCACAATTGCTGCATTTTAATCTTCACCCTCGATACCACATAAATGAAGGAATAAGTGAAGAAATCACTCGCACTTCTTCACTTCTTCACTTGTTGGTTATAGTCCCCTATCGTTATGTTTTGTCTTATTGGCGTCCTTTTTCTTGATTGAGTCATAACTTTAGTTTTTTGTTCGTTAGTTTGAAGACCAACTTCCATGGCGGTTTTGTCTAGAGCTACAAATACTTCCTTGGCGTCGTTGAACGAACGTGACATTATGTTGATGTCATCAGCGTAAGCTACTAGCTGTGTCGACTTAAATATAGAGTTCCTCTCGTGTCAACGGGGACTTTTCTGATAACGTACTCAAGCGCTAAGTTAAAGAGTACCGGAGCTAATTCATCGCCTTGTTTTAGCCCTGTATTCGTCGAAAACGAGTTGGTCATATTGTTCTAAATCAGAACTTGTGACGTGGAGTCGGTCATGGTCATTTTCACCAGTCGTACCAACTTCGCTGGGATTTCGAACTGCAGCATGATGTTATATAATGCAGTTCGGTTGATGCTGTCGTACGCTTATTTGAAGTCGACGAATATTTGATGGACATCAATGTTGAATTCCCAGCATTTTCCCAAAATTTGTTTGAACGTAAATATTTGGTCAGTTGTCGATCTTCCACGTCTGAAACCACCTTGTTATTCACCAAGAATTTTCTCAGCGTGATGGAGAATCCTTAACTCTAAAATTTTGATGAACATAAATTATTTATTTTTCTTTGAAAATATAAAATTTTGGTAAGACCAGAACAAATCGAGCAGTCAAATTTAACTTTAGTTCTGCAAAAGTTAGACATTTATTCATTTTCGTACTCAGAGTTTTCTTCTGCATCTGGTTCCGGTAAACAGTCCCTTTCTGAATTGTTACATTTTATAGATTTATAAAAACTTTAGGAATTGTGAAGTCATAGGCATGCATGCGCTGTAAACCTTTTGAAGGCTCGCAACTTTTCGACCCCCTTTTCACGAATTTCTGCAACTTGGAAATCTCCTTGAAAATCTGTTTTGTAAAAAATAGTATTTGGAAAATCTTTTCGGTAACGCAGCCGATATGCCAAGGGATATTGTTTAATATTGTTACGTTTGATGAAACCAATTTGAAGTCAATTAAATCATCAAACGTCAACATGTTTACTTCAAAAGGAAAAGGATTGTTTCTGGCTGACCTTAGTATTTGCGTACAGCCTTCTAGCGAGCTAACTGGAATAAAATTGCAGTTTTTGTCTATTTTTGAGTGTATGTAATCGCATTCCATTTGTGTGTGTCCAATTTCAAAAAACTTGTGGTCAATGGTTTTTAAGCTCGGGTGAGTTTGGACAAGTTTCAGGCACATTGCCTCAAATATTTAATTTTTCTGTTGACCACCACACCCATCTGGCATCATTCTATTGGATGTAACATCTTTTTGGTTTGGAATGTATTGAAAAATACATGTGGAGATTTAGTTGGATCCTCTTTTTCCGTGCGCTTCATCCCATACGTAACGCAAGACTTTTTGGTTTCCAAGATTGTAAACCGTTAGATTATACACTGCCAATTTACGCATATAGTAAATTCTGTCGCTTGGCCCTTTTGGTGTAATTAATACGGCTTGCAGATCAAAGTTGAATGCTATTATTTTTCATTAGACTGCGATACTTCCTTACCTAAAACCCTTTCTCTTCGAGCGGACTTTCTTCGCCATGTGCCATTCAAAATTTAATTTCTCCGCGTCCTGTTTTTCTGAGCTAAGGGCTTTGTAAGCCAAGCAGAACTTGCACTAATCTTTTTTTGGTTTGAAAAACACTAAATTGTATCGTCTGGAAACTTGCCTGTATTTGCTTATGATTGCCGGTTTCAAACTGTTTTTTTTCATAGTGCTTCCCAGACAACTAGCTGCCAACGACACGCGGTGTTCCCAAGCGGTCCTCCATCTTAGTACTAACCGCGCCCAACACTGCTTAACTTCGGTGATCGAACGTGAACCGGTGGTTCCAGTGTGATATTTTCGTTGTATTTTTTTGCATTCCTCTACATACATTTTATGCTTTATTTGCACATTGATAGATGTATCTAAGTACTTTCTCCCTGTCAATTTACGGCAGTAGTGAGATTTTACTGCAGGAAAAGAAGCAATAAGCCCTAACCAGACATACAGTTGGGGACAAAACTCTCCATACACCATCAAAATTTCATAAATTTAGTAGAAAATGCAAATATTTATGAGAATTTTATATGCAACTTTACTGAAAATGTATTTTTATTAGTATAAATTTAAAAAAAAAATTACATTAATTAACTTATAACCGTAAAAACACCAGAAAAAACGAAATTCAGCAGGGAAAAAAGTGTTCATACACTGATCAGATAGTGTACTCTGGTCTTCATTGCATTGCTTTACTGTTGTTTTTCTTCAAAGAACCGTTGTATTTCCTATAAAATGCGTAAATGCGATCTAATGATTAGTTTGTCTTAGTAATCTGTGAGCAAAGGGAGTGAAAAATGAGCAAGCGTAGGAAGTAAGTGTTGAAATAAAAAAAATTAATTATTGTTGAGCACAGAAATGGAAAATCATACCGCGCAATTGTAGTTTTGTTTAATTTATCCCATGCCACTGTCCAATACATTGTTCAAAAGCATGAAAACACAGTATCAGTGGAAAATAAGCCAAGAAATGGACGACCAAAGAAACTTTCCAGGCGGGATATCAGCATGATCTTAAAAGAGGTCGACAAAAACCCAAGGATCACTGGTCGGCAACTGGCGGAACATGTCGCTAATACTTCGAATAAGTGTGTTCACCCTAAAACCATCCGAAGAATCTTACGTTCCTATGGATATGCGAGTAGAGACCCTCATAAAAAACCGCTAATATCTGAAAAGAATAGGCAGCTTGGACTTGAATTTGCAAAGCGATATTTAGAAAAGGATTTAGAGTTCTGGCAAACTGTCTTATTTACTGATGAAAGCAAGTTCAGCTTGTTCGGTAATGATGGCAAAGAGAGAATCTGGCGAAAAAAGGGAACAGCATTGCAACTGAAGAATTTGATACCAACAGCAAAACACGGGGGTGGCAATGTGATGATGTGGGTTGAAAATGCAGCTGGTGGCGTTGGCAGATTGGTCTTTATAGACGGTATTATGGACCAATACTATTATAAAAAACTGTTAGAAGAACACTTGCACCCTTCCGTGGACAATTAGGGTCTTGGCCGGCATTGGATATTCCAACAAGACAGCGATCCCAAACATACTGCACGTTTTGTAAAGAACTGGTTGCTTTATTATGCACCAATTCAGCTGTATTCTCTTCCTCAGTCGCCAGACTTAAACCCCATTGAACATATTTTGGAACTTATGAAAAGAAAAATCTCGAAAATTCACACCAGCAGCAAGGAATCACTCAAAACTGGGCTTCAACAAGCCTGGGGAGAAATAACTCCGGAAGTCACTAAAAATTTGGTGGATTCAATGCCACGACGGTTGCAGGCTGTTATTGATGCCAACGGTGGCCCAAAAAAATATTGAAATATAAAATTATATTAAATAATGTGGAATTTTCAGTTCAATTACATAATGTATGAACACTTTTGTCCCTACTGAATTTCTTTTTTTTTTTTTGTGTTTTTACGGTTATAAGCTAATTAATGTATTTTTTTTTTTTAATTTATGTTAATAAAAATACATTTGCAGTAAAGTTGCATATAAAATTCTCATAAATATTTGCATTTTCTACTAAATTTATGAAATTTTTGAGGGTGTATGGAGAGTTTTGTCCCCAACTGTAGGTCTGCGAACATAAGTAAATGTCAAAACCAACCGGTTTCTGAGCAAAAATGCCACTTTTTTACATCTGCAAGCACGAGTGAACATTAGTGCCCATACAGCGCATAAGCGAACGTATGTCAAGTCGTATCTCATCACCACTTTACGTACGGACAGCTCATAGCAACAATTGAGCAAAAGGTTGCTTATTGAGCATGCCACTTTTCTGGCTGTTCGTAAAGTTATGTATAGGTGCAACATATGCTTTGCGTGGTTTACCTCGGCGCAAATTCGTACGTACGTACGCAGAATCACCACTGGTTGGACCTATATGCTTCTCTATGTGCTCTTCTTCAGTTCGAGTCAGTTGATTCTGAGGCGGATGCTTACCCCGTTTATCTTTCTCAAAGCTGTCTCGAGCGGTCGTTTTTGCAAAAACGCTCCTTATGAGGGAGTCCGTAATATTGAAAGTTACCAAAAATAACCTGCAGCATACCTTTGTTCTTTGACTGTCATCCGTTAAGTAATAATTCACAGTAAAGCTTCTTCACGATTCTGTCAAATTCCTCATTATTCGTGCTTTAGGTTTGTTTTCAATATGCATATTAATAAAACTCCGTTGATCATCGATATTAGCCATTCCACGAAATTTTTCGTTTAATGTTTTTCTGCTTTCTTCACTGATGTTGTTGCAGTTGAAATGTTTTGCCTTTCCATTGCAAGGTGAGCACTGAGCACCCTTTGATCCAACATAGGACTCATCTCTTGCCCTCTTATTTTTCCTGATGCTCGCGTTCCATCTCTCCTTATTACATTTTCTTTTCTTTGGCATATTTGAAGAATTTATAGCGTTCTCTGTTTCACTTTCATCTGATTCCAAAATAACAGATGAAGAATTTGGACTGTAAGATGAAATTAAAGGAATAGCGTTGCACATTAATTGTTTTGACGTAACGCATTCTGCAAATACGTTTTTAGGTGAATCAGAATATTAAAAATTTTAATTTGTGCAGGCATAAAATGGAATTTCAAATTCCCAGTTTTGGCAAATTGTTTATATACGAATTCCACGTACAGTGGCATGCAACACAACAAATCGCAAAAAAAAAACAAATTCATGGTTTTGGCATACACCCGACGATATTATTACGCTTTTTCGCGAGTCTTCCGGGATCACTTCATACTCTCATCCGTACACTATAATTTCATGCATTGCTTTGATAATTTCATTGGTGTAACGTGTGCCCTTCATACTGCCGCAGAATTCACGTAAATAAATTATTTGAAACATTTCAAAAATCTAGATGCAATTGGCTTTCATATTTCGGAGCTTAACAAATTATTCATGCTTATTTCGTACGAAACAGGAAACTAATGAATAAAACCAAATTAAAAGTGATTGAATACTATTATCTATTTGCCAACAGCACAACGGCAATTAAAAAAGCTCAGAGACTTTTCCAAGAAATTACGGCAAATCTGTCTAAATATAAACAAACAATAGTTCTAAATTTAGTGACAATTCTATCGAAATAATAGAAAGTATCTCTAGTGCTACTCGGAATAGCTCGATATCAAAAATGATTGTACCTCAATCAACAGTGAGTTCCGACTCATCCTTCCCGTTATAACTTACAAAGCAATTAATCATATTCGGGCCGGTAGCAGCAGTTCTTCTGTCATCTGTCCCATACACCGTCCAAACTACTAATCGATTATTCAGGAAGAGAACGGGGTGCGATAAATGTAGCCCATATGTAAATGCACCTCACCATGACCGTCCGCATATCAAGCCCACTATGGCTGCCCAATACCTGTGCGTATTCGTAATTTAATATCTGAAAATGAGAATACGTAAAACGAATCGCTTATCGCAGCAGCGCGCGATAAGGCATCATTTGATTAGGACTTTTAGTTCTATCAGGTACTTGTATGAATGTTCGTGGCCTTATCAGCCGTGAATATAATCGCCGCTGAGGTTGCGTGCGCTATTATGATTTATGTATATGAAGCTAGCACCCGCTCAAGTCGCGGACGGGGAAAGGAGAAATGCGTGAAATGTGGAAAGAATCTATTTATCGATTCTAATTTTACTGTATAACATTTTACATTTTTTTTAACACAATAACACAATGGGGTCAGCTTCATTGCAGAGCCTCTTCTTCCTAGCAGCAGTAAGCCACTTAGTCAAGAAACAAGCAATTAAAATTATCATCATTCCCCGAAAGGGACTAGGATAGGAAAGGAATCCCAAACCACACTCTCGACACATTCAATTTGTAATTAAATTATATTATAGTAAAAAAGAAAACATAAATAGGATAAATGGAGAATAAAGAAAGTAAGATAGAGTTAGTTGATGGGAAGTTAGTGTAAAAGATGGATAATAAAAAAGCATGCAAAGAAGAAGAAGAAGCTCTTTCATAATGTAAATAAAAATTAATTATAGAATTTTTTAGAAAACAAAACGAGAGAAAGTGCTGCCCAGACAGCAACAGAGTGCTGGTATGAGGGATGCAAAAATCAGCAATTAGTAAAAAAGAAAAAAACTAGTAGTAAATAGTACGTAATTTACTTTACATGGTTCTAATGTGATTCTTCAGCAGCCTTTTAAAGACGGGAAAAGACCTAGCATTCTTCAAAGAGTTTGGTAAATTATTAAAGATTTCCATAGCTAATCTAATAGGATCTTTATGTTTTCTATTCGTTCTACCGATATCAAGCCTGAGATTATCTTTAAATCTTGTGTGATAGCTGTGATAATCACAGTGTTTTATTGGACATATCGAAGATTTTATATTGTTATTGAGTATTTTATATATTATCTTAGCTTTTTCCATAAATAAATGCATAAAATCGAGTAGGAGTACAAATAAAAATACTAAAACGACTATGGTGTAAATCTGTGTAACACAACATGCTATGGAAATCTCTTTGCCAGCTACAGACTTCCTTGAAAAGTCCAAAAAAACCACCTCTGGTTGTCTCCCATTCATTCGCACCCCAAGCAAACCCAAGAGCCCAGAAATATTCTCGTTCGCCGAACATCAATATGCTTTACCCGGCACTACCCTCACCCAACATGTCGGACCTCACCTGCGCAGCCCTCAATAACTCAACTTCATCGTGCAACAAACAGCCCATAATGTCGGACGATTCAAACGATTATTACTACTGAAAACTTTTAGGCCATCAAAACCAGACATCGACAAGAATCAGCCACCGCCACCTGAAGAGCTGGGGATCGCTCCTGGTCCGGACGTGAATCGAATGGAAGTCAGAAAAGTGGCATGACGTGGGGTGAGCAAGCAGCGACCGGGAAAACTGATTTGAAAGGGGGAAGTAGAGTGGAAAATTCAATTGCACGAAATTCGGTTCGGCACGACGAATGTAACGCAAGGAGGAAAAACATTGGAAAATGGAAGGCTACCGACAGACAGGTAGGAAGGACGAACGAGCGTTCACCTGTGTGCATGAAAACCGCCGCAACCCACTGAGCGAGAGGTTGAGTAGTGTGGAAATACTGTGATGACAAGGACGAAACTCCCGAGATTAACTGCAGCCGAGACAAGACAGGGGCATAGTAAGTTGGCCCTAGACATTTACTTCTAGGGAGACTTTCGATCGAAGTTCCGAGCCTCCATCAAGCTGAATTCTTATTGCCTGAACTGAGGTCCTGTGAATTGGGTTACTATGAAGCAAGCAGGCGCTCAAATGCATTGGCTGAATTGTATCCATAACGTCACCAAACTAAGAGATATATTACTGCTGCAGGAATAACATAAAACAAATGTGGCTTGCCTATAAAATAGAGGATAAAACGTGGGATAGAGAAGAATTTATTCCAACTATTCTTTTCTATTTGGATTCCAAGCAAAGTATAACAGTCAAATTCAGGAAAAACTCATTTCGCGAAGTTCATTTTCACAACCAAACCAAAATTCACAGCATACAAACCCAAGTAACACAACTATTACTTACTCTAATATTGGTCAACTCTTCCGGTTCTCAGAAATACACCTGTATTCACCGTACTTAGATGCGGGGAAATTCTCAGTAGCTACTGCACGTCCTATACAGACTCGAATGCGCGACCACAGGAAATGCACTTTTCCTTATCAGCCCAGCGGCAAGAGAAAAAAACAATTTCAATACACCTTTTCCCGCTCTCACGTACGATTTTCCACGCGCACACACACGTTCACTCGTTCGATTCGACTGGATTCTAATTGCCTTGCAGGAAACACGTACGTCGGCAACAGTGACAGCAAAATCACGATTTTCACGATGAAAACAGGACACAAACCAGCAATAGAATTTTAATTTCACTCACGGCACTTTCACAGATCGCTGGGCAATCAGGTCGAAGCTTGTTAACTAGAAATTTTCATGAAAATCACGATTGGAAGCAGAACAAATCAAATTCACGTGGTAATATTGAAATTTTTCACAATTTCGCACACCAGCCCGTAACGAACCTACTTGAATAACGTCTAAACAGAGCAACGGTACACAAACGTTCCGAATCGACAGCAACGGAAGCGGAAAACTTCTTCCTGGCTAGTTTCCGATTAGAAGTCCTTCTGCTTAACGAAAATCCACTTGCAGAGTCAATCGAAATCCTTGATCGGAACGACCTGTTCTTGTAGGGGAGCGTCGGAACTCTGGCAATCAAATGTACGGCAAATTTGCTGACAAGCAGCGTATCGAACGCGATCCGTGATAATTCGGCGAGCGGGCAACGAAACGATATCCAATTGGAAATTGGCTTGTACAGTACTGTGACACAGGGTCCTATGGTCTGGTCTGGTGCTGGTCACTTGTGTCAGGGCTCGGATCAATTGTCGACGGCGCTCGAGTGCCGATAGCGAAAAAATTGATTTTCTTCGAAATGCTGAGTGAAAATCAACACGAATATCGACTGTGTCGTAGGTTCTCGATTCTTGGTATCGATTTTAATCAAAATTACAACTGATTAGCGTGAAAAGCAGACGGCAGATGAAAAAAAATTCGCGACACGACGAACCGGACTCGCTGAACGTCTGCTGTCTCCACTTCAAACAAATATGGCGCTGCATGCCAGTCTGATTTGGGAGTCGAATTGGAAGTGGAGCTGGAATGGATTCCAATAAGAAAACTTTATGTGTCAGGTGCAGTCACGGTGAGCTGTCTCATGTGAATTTCGCATTCGAGAGCGATTTCTGCATGATATTCATCCGGGTGGGGAAATGTGGATGAATGCTAGGCTGGAAAATGTGGACGGTGAGTAATTTGGTTTGTGTTTAGGGTAAACGTCAGGTTCAAATGAGCTAAGACAAATTAGAACAAAGTATAAAAATCGCCAAGAAGTATATTCACTTTTCTCTGGAAGCAAAAAAATTTTAAAATTTTATTCATTAAAGCAATTTGGCAAGTAAAGAACTGTAAACGCAGCCAGAGAATTTGAAGTGTCACTTGAATGATACTCTGGGTTTAATCCGTTTAACTCGAGCAGAAATTTAATATACAAATAAACAATTTGCGTACGTACAGGAGACAGCAGCAGCGTTAGCTTTGAATTCAGAGTAAGATAAGTAATTGGCTTGTATAAAAACCGATTCGAAATAGAATGCAAGTTTATTCCACGCCCGCACAGTCGGTAGCAGTTTGTGTATTATGCCGCATTTACACACATGGCAAATGCTGGCGAGCCGAATGGTCACCTTGTCTATTCTCGGCTGTTTTTTTTACATAAGAAGTTATGGAGGGAAGTAATTTCACAAGTTCCTCGACGAAACGTTCGCCATATGTGTAAACGAGGCATTAGACATTTGGCCTAAACTCGACTTGACTTGATGCACCGATGCACCCCGTAGCCATTAGACGATTTTGCCGATAGTCTGGCTAGTATGTTTGTGTTTTTATGGTTGTGTATTTGTTCTTGGGATTTGGTTCTTGTTCGTTTGCTTTCTTAACCCCTTGGCCCACTCGCTATCTCTCGTTTGATCAGGCCATAGTCAGCAAGAAGTCTATAACCGGAATAACAATTGGTTCCGAAAAGTGTGAACACAATGAAAAATTACAGGTAACTAAAGTAAAAGAATATCGAGAACAGTTGAACCGCGAGTCTGATTGTTTGTCCCGAATGACATATCACGACTCACGAGCTAGGCTCGTCTTGTTTACATGTGCCCCGATCGATGTACCACGAATCAGACTCCTGCTTATTGTTTATGGGCAGTGCTGGTAGAACATTTTCGTTCATGGAGCCCAATTTGACTTTAAAATAGCCCAAAAGAGACCAACACTTGCCACACAATAGATCGATGCCAAAATTATGACAAAAGTTTTTCTTATTAGATGCAAAAGAAAATTTTTTATTCACTTCACATGGGTTAGTATTTTTTGTTTATCTATATACTCTTATACAGTCGAAAATTATATTAACAATTTCATTTTCTGATTTGGTAAACGTGTAAATTGAAGAATCCAGTATTTGTATTATATCTGGTTGGTATTTTATAGTCGTTGCAACATATTTTGTTGAAATTCAAGAGAACTAGAATTCGCATCAAAGATGGCAAACAATTTATTTTCATATTATTTCAAATTTTAGTATTTATGTTATTTATCATACTAAAACATATATCGAATATTTTATTAGATGCAGGAATATATAGTAATAAAAAAAAACGAGCTCGTATATTTCTTTGAAAATTTGTTATCCAGCAGCAGATTTTACTTCATTGGCTTTTGCCCAAATTGTTTCCGTGTTCAGTGTATTTTGACCATTTGTTCATACTTATGAGTTTTACAAGCACATATTTAAATTTCAATCTTCTTGCTGACCACTTTAGGCAGACGGTCAAATAATAGACTAGAAATAAAGTTTAGGTTCAACCGAAATTTAAAACATGAAGTGAAGAGATTTCCGTTCAAATCAGTTGCGAATTCAACTTTATATATTTTTAGCAGTCGAAATTTGGGCTGGTTAGTGAAGCCCAAAAAGTCGCCAGTAGCCCATAATTAAATTTCGTCGCCAAATGCAACGGAAAGATATCCCAATTCGCGAGAAATCGTCCAATCTGGCAACAGTGTTTATGGACCCAAGTTCTTACCACGAGTCTCACTTGTGGTTATAGGCCAAAGGGTTAAGTATGTTGTCTTCTCATGTATTTTTTTGTATATTTTTGTGTGTTTTTCTTTAATTTGTTACCACTGCTACCACTTATTTGCCCGCTGATGCTTAAATTTCCCGGCTGGGGTGCACCAAGTCGAGCTTTACCGAATAATGCTTCATGCACACTAAATAACCCATATTTCACCATGTCATGATCATCATCATCGGCGCTATAACTGGGGTCTGGTCCTGGCCTCCGTCAACAGTTTTTTTTTTTCCATCGGACCCGATTGCGAGCCGATGTCATCCAATTGGACACCCCTAAACTCCGAGCGTCCTGGTCAATTCCATCCCTCCAGCGCAGCCAATGTCTCCCACGCTGTCGTCTACCGTAAAATCTGCCGCAAAGGGTTTTCAGAGCCGGATCCTCTTCACTCATTCGAGCTAGGTGTCGTACCCACCAGAGTCTACCGAGCTTTATCTTCGAAATTATATTTTCTTCTAGGTAGATAGCGTACAGCTCATGGCTGTAGCGTCTCCGAAATCGCCCTTCTTTATATATGGGGCCAACGATTCTCCGCAAGACTTTCTTCCCGTACGCGGCTAATAGGTCAGAGTGCCTTTTCCTGAGCACCCAAGACTCGGTACCATACGTGAGTACTGGCAGTGCGATGGTCTTGTACAGGCGGAGCTGTGATGTTCGGGTGAGATTTCGGGATAAGAGACTTGACAGACTGTAGTAGGCTTGATTGGATTTGAGCAGCCGCCCGCGTATTTCTTCCTCCATATTGTTATCGGCTGCTACGATTGACCCAAGATAGTTAAAAGATGGCACTACTTCAAATTCATGCTCAACTACCCTGAAGGTTTGACCAACTATAGGTGCTCTTCCTGCAGATGCTGCCACCTTGTACTTAGACTTTCCTTCATTTATGTGCAGCCCCAGTTTTTGTCCCGCTCGCTCGATTGGGATGAAGGATTTTCGTACAGCTAGTTCAGGTTTTTCAATTATTTCTATATCATCTGGATAAGCCAATATCTGGCCGGACTTGGTCTATCCCACAAAAACAATTCCATTTGATTTTGCTTTCGGAGGCTTATTTCGCAAAATGATCCAGATTCCCTTAACAAATATTCTCTGCTTTGATAAGCGTTAGAGCCGATATACGTTGTCTGTGCT
Organism: Nemotelus nigrinus; assembly: GCA_947369275.1. Classification (NCBI taxonomy): domain Eukaryota; kingdom Metazoa; phylum Arthropoda; class Insecta; order Diptera; family Stratiomyidae; genus Nemotelus; species Nemotelus nigrinus. The sequence continues at coordinate 202,896,316 of OX376372.1, read as the reverse complement.
AACTTATATACAAGAATGGAATCGCGATTACAAATTAATAAACTTTATGAGTAAATGATATCGTTGGATATAAGTCGAGGATGTTAAAATTTGTCACAATTAACATAAGATAAAAAGTTTTTCAATTTTAACCCTCCCCCAAAACCAATTCCATTCAAAAAGTTGCTGATGCGATTTAAATTACTTTGGCAAATAAGTGATTGTATTGAGGTTGATGATTCTTGTCTCTCAAATTCAGGAACTTTCTCGGTATTCCCTCCACATGTCTCCTCAAAGATTTTCCAGAAGCATTTAAGTCTCAGCTTGTGGCATACTATAGGTGGGATTCAACCACTTTTATGTTCAGAATCTTCATTCTCGCAGGTTTCTGGGTCATCCGGCATGAAGCCAGGATAGAGTGGCAGAAGAATACGCCTTTTCTACTACCGTAGAAAGTTGTGGGTAGCAAGCCGATGTATCAGTTGAAACCTTTTTATTATTCGTATTCATAAGGGATAGTGCTGGTGAAATGAGAGCTATCTTTTTTCTTTCACCAGCGATCTTTTTTCTTTCATATTGACCGAGCGAATTAACCGGCTCATCAGTAGACTCAAAAGTTGTTTGATTAACTTCAATAATGAGGCTACTACTGAGGACTACACTTGTCTCCATCCTTTCACATCCTTCCCCGTTATCCACAGACACGTTTTTCAATCTCAATGATTGCTTTTTCTTCCGTGTCTTAACTGTCAAAAAGCTGTGGTTTGCATTGCCCAAGAAGGTCAAAAAGCAAATCTTCCCGGACATCTACACTGTTTTTCTGGTAGAGTTTGCCAAACCTCTGCTACGTTTCCTCCGCGAAGTAATCGCGTTTTTTAATAAGTTCCGTGGTGTATGTACCACCATCCGCCATTGCAGTCAGCTGCTCTTTCTAAATTTCCAATATCCATTATTTAAATATTATTTATTTCTTTGTTTTAGTATTTTAAAAGAATTAAATTAATAAATACAGTGGGTAAAAAAAGTTAAGGCACGAACACTTAGTAAGAACAAAAACCCTATTTTTAATGCGACTTTAATAATAAATGATTGTGTTTTTGCATTTAATTAAAAGTGTTGCATGCTTACTTTAAGAACAATATAAAAAAAAAACCCGGCAACGAAGCAAATTCCACAACATTAACGTAACATTTTTCAATGAAGTACCTAAATAGCGCGAAAAAGTTAAGGCACAGCGCAATTTTATCTGAAATTATTTCAATTGTGTTAAAGTGATTAATTTAAAAAATAAATAGCTTATATAGCGCCAATATTTTGTGGCTATTCCATGCATTTTTATCATTTCTCGCAGTCGTTTCGGCATCTTTTTCGCAATTTTTTTTACAAAAAGTGGATGAAATTTTAGTCGCTTCATCAATAATGACATGTTGAAGCCCTTTGTTATAGTTGACCTTTCGCAATGCTACTCTAGTTTTGAGATGATGCTATAAATACTCGATCGGGTTTAAGTTCGTTGACTGAGGGGGGGGTTTTAATAGCATTTGGACAGTTACAAATAGTCCAAAGCCGACATTGCTCCCAATTGTGCTTCGGATCGTTGTCCTGATACAGGCCAAAATTGTATAAAGTGCCTAAATTTTCAGCAAATTTTGTTTAATATTTCTTTTAAGAATACCCAGGCAACAGGTTTCATCCATCATACCGTTCACAAAATCTATATTTTCAAAACCAGATGGTCCCATACAGTTCCATAGCATAATGTTCTCTCCGCTGTGTTTTACAGTGGGAGTAGTATGATTCCTCCTAAACTCTGTATAAAATTTTCTATGTAAATAAAAAGTTTTTCAATTTTAATCATCCCGCAAAAACAATTCCAATCTGTATTAGGCTTTCGCTGAGCATATCGCCGTCCATCAGATCCAAAAACATTAATTTTTACTTCATCAACACATATTATGGACTTCCAGAATGATTTTGTCTTTTTCACTCTTCAGCAAAACGTAATTTAACAATTTCATTTTTTATACTTTTACTGTTACTTAGGCACATTCTGCCCTTAAAACCCGCTTTCTATATTACATTTCGAATAGTTTGAGTTTGAGTTTCAACTCGTTTTTTCACAATAATTTGTAAAACTGGGACACTTAGTTTCGGGTTTTTCTTAATTTTTCTGATAATCCCCTTTTTAGTCTCTCCTGACCGATGCTTTGTTTCAAACGATTTGGTTGATTTATATTTTGCTATTACATTTCTCACGGTATAGCTTGATTTTCCCATTAGTATTCCAATCTCAGAATACGCCTTTCATGTTTTCCAACGTCGCAAAAAACATTCACGGATTTCTGAACCTACAGATTTCCTTTTCACACTCATTTTTAACAACAGCCTCAATAAAATTACTTTTCAAAACACTTTTCAATCTAGACTGAATAGAAATATCATATTTTCATGATTTTAAGTACATTTAACGGTATTTTTTCCAGAAATTACAAATCATTTTAGATAAAACTGCGCTGTGCCTTAACTTTTTTTGCGCTTTTTTGGTACTTCAGTAATAAAATGTTACGTTAAAAATACGGAACGACGTTGCGAGTTCCTGGTGAATTTTTCGCGAACGAAGAGATGACCCAATAAGAGGACCCAATCCTGTGTGTTATGGCACCTAATTGCTGCCTTCAAAGACCTAAAGCGTTCAACTCGAACTCTTCTTCGTTTGCTTTTTCCGCTCCAACCCATTCGTATAGTCATCGGAAGTATCCACAGTCTGTTTTTTATTCTTTGGATATAGGACATACTCATATACCATATAAAACATATCGAACAGATCTTCGATTTCGCTATTCATTCTTTAGCATAGCAGTCATAAAAATTGCTGGATTGGCAGCTCTTAACTTTACAGTAAATTACAGTAAAGTCCTTCATCGTTATTTACAGTAAACTCCTTTGTCGTAAAAAGATACCAAGTAGCAAACCAAGGCCTGTTGCGAACACTCTAGTGACTAGAAATGTAATAAAATGCTAAGAGTTTCTTTTTAAGGAGGTGTTTCCTCATCACCACATATTATTCACAGCATAATATGTTAATGAAAAAATAATTTGCTCTCACTTGCATCATAAAAATTAATCTAAGAATAGACGAGATACTTTTCTTGCTTTAAAATTTCCAATTCTTTTAAGTGCGTGCTAAATATCGAACAGAAGAATCAGCCTTCTCATAAAGGATACAATTTACTTAATCTTCTTTTACACTTCCCCCATACATACGCACTAAGAACCACTCAGCTCAACTAATCCATCCTACGAACTCGATTTTCTTTGCTACCATCTTCTAGTAACAGCAATCTTTTATCTGATGTTCAAGGAAAAAAATCGAAATTTCTTTCTATCTACAGAAAAACGATGCTCCTATTATAACAAAGTACTTAGCCCTTAGCCAGCATCTGACACTATTATCCTCAGGTAGACAGCTCGAACAAAAGACCCTCCGATCGTCCTCGATCTTCATCATCAGCTTCACTCACCTGGCTCGATCTCGCAGACAAAGGATCAAGAAAGTACGCACAACAGCAACGTAGCATAAACTCAGATCACAAGACGCAAGTATATAACTATGTTGTGGAGCGACAAAAACTCAGTGGCAATAACTAGTTCTTAGCCAGCCGTTAAATGGAATTGTTGTTGCTACGTCGACAAAGTGATTGTATGTTATGCTATTAAGATTCAGTTATGGACATTAGAATGCTTTCAGGTTTTCCTTCCGAGAATCTGAATGCTAGAAGGTGAACAACGGATCGAATCTAGTCGTCCGGTTTTTTGTTCCTCGAGTCCTTTTCAACGTAAAAGGTCTCGTCAGTTCACGTCTCTCGAGGCTAAGATGAAAGAGACGTGCTAGTGATCCGGGCACCCAATCTTTGTTAGGATAATACACAATGAGGATATTTTTAGTAAGCAGCTGCAACCGTATTATTTCGACTTGATAAATTGTAGAAATGAAACGTTCTTGTGGGTTTCGGATAGAAAAATAGTTTTGTTTGTAGGTTTGTTCAAATCTAGACCCAGTAGGTAAGAAAGAATTTTTCGACCATTAGATATTTAGCTGAAATGTGTAATTCGATCACAATCTTTCCGATAAAATATTCCAACATCGAGAAAGATACTAGAAAATCTATATAGAAAAAAATCTGATACAATTTCTTTATCAATAGGTACTTATATTTCTTGAATTTGTTTATAAACTACGCACACGATGAAATTCTTTTTCATCTTTTCAAATCAATCGAGTAGGATACACGAACCAAAAATATTATATTCTATAAAACATTTGTTTTGTCATTTGTTGTTTAAATCTCAGTAGAAATAACTTATCATTAAATATAGGATCAGTCATAAATTAATTTTATAAATTAAGGAATGTATTCGTAGTTACAACTAGGTACATACTTTCAATTAATCAATGATATAAACTTCTTCGTCTCATCGATTGAGTCGAGTTGCTCTTTGTCTTCGAAAAGATATGCTTATTGTTACATGGAAATACTGATGAAATGTCTGGAACACGTTTCGTTTGCAATAACACTTGCAAATCACTCGTTAGACCTAAATAATATTGTCACACTCTAATTTTGGCATCTTAGAATACTATATCTTCGAAATGGAACGAAATCCTTTCAACGCCCTGATTTCGATCTAAGGATTGCTTGTTGGCTTCATGATTGCGACGATGATGAGTGTGTGTGTGGTCGTTTTGATGAGGTTGCATTGGGGAAAACTTAGCATTTTTTATTTTTCGTTTCGACGAGTTTTTGGAGGGTTGTCGTCAGATTGTTGATCGCATCGATTTTTATTCTTTCGATTTTCTCCTGCTGGATCAGGGTCATTTTGTTGAAGTTCATCAGGTCCCGATGCATTTCCCTTTGCAGTTGGATCTTCTCGCGTTCGACTTGAAGCTTACGATCGAAGTAGTCCTTCCACCAGGAATTGTCTGTGTCCATACTGGCATTTTCGTGAGTGATTTCTAGAGGTAGATCGCCGTGGTATGAGGGCTGATCGTCCTGATCCGGATCGTATCGCGCCCGCTTTGGTTCCGGCTGACTCTGAGGTGGTTGGTGATGCAGTTGGTTCATATGATACGGTGGATGATGATAGTAACCATTGCTTTCAGTAACTGGCTTGATTTCGATCGAGTCATCGAATTTGAATGCTTGATGGAGCGGATGATTGTTGGTTGGTTCCTCTTGTTGTGTCGGCGGAGTGCCTGGTTGATCGTATTGAGCTTTTTTACCCTGTAGATATTTGAACATTTCCTCGAAGAACTCCCAGTGCACATAACCGGATTGATATTTTTTGTTAATGTTTTTATTGTACGTGATTAGGATATTATGCCATTTCTTTTGCACTTTCGCGGCACTGTACATGTAACCGAGTTTTTGGAGCTGTTTTGTAACCATGATCCATAGCGTGGTACGTTTGTGACGTCCTTGACAGAACTGTTCCTCCATCGGACCACGAATATGAATTAGGGCACGTGTTGCTTCTGTGGTCCACGCACGTTCATAGGATCCACGGCCGGAGCTATTCATTTCGGTTTCTTCGTTGATGCTACCATTCTCATTTTCGCCAGCTGTGTCGTCCAAGTCGTCGTCGCTAATTTGATAGCATGCTATTGAGGAGAAAGAGTAGAAAATGATTGTTAAGCATATATTTTTTAAAAGCTAGTAATAATTTTAGATACAAATAGAAGCAATAGACACTTAAGTCATTATAGACTTAATATTATGTGAATTAAACAGGCACCAGCTTCCTTAAACTAAAGCACAGCCTAACCCACAATCCCAATCCATCTGATCTAAAACAAAATCTTAGTCACAGTATATTGTTTGACGTACACATTGTTTATTTTGTCGCGTTCATAAGTTTCGTTCAGATTGTCGCGAACAAGTCAACAGATTACTAAACATTATTCACAGAAACTGCCTAATATACCGGTCGCCTACTAAAGATTGATTCATTCAACCTTTAGAAGAAATTCAAATACATACGTCAAATGCTCCATATTCTAAACAATCACTAACAGCGAACGCCAAACATCATAAAATCAAAACTGCAAATGCAACGGATACAAGCGCTAGTAATTCTATGTAGCTTACTGATTTCACACTCAAACAACCGCTAGTCTCGTCAATCCATTGATTTTGTTTTGTTTTGTAGCAGCAACGTTCGGTAAAACAAAATGACGAAATGAAAGTGTTCAAGGACATAGAATTGTAGGTCTATTCACGTATTTCAGGCGTAGTAGAAAATTGCGATTTAATAGTTTGTGTGGTGGAGGATACTTCGAAAAAAGTGAAAAAAAAACACGATCTACTGCAAATTTCTCGCCACAAAATAAGACGCTAGAAGTGGCGGTTATTATAAAATTTTAAAATAGATCAATCTAGCAAAATACAGTCGTGTCAGAAATTATTTGTGCAATACTAATTGCATAAGACGCTACTGACCAAAATTCGTCGGAAATGATGAGAGAATAATGCAATAAGTTATGTTTTACAACAAAAACGATTTCACGGTAAAACAGTCAAGAAAGTAATTTGTCAGAAAATATTGGTGCAACGAGATTTATTGTCAATTTTTTTATAAACTAAAGGACCATGTTAATCAACTTTCTGTTTTTATCTGTATGTTAGAAGGAAAATGATCTAACAATTTGAAATCTCGATAAATTTTACGATAATTTCACAGCCTTAGTGGTTAACCAGTGTCAGTCAGAGCGGCTATATTTACCGAATGGGAAAATGGTGTAACTGCTAAAGAAATGGCAAAAATTATCCGGTTAGGACATAACAGTTTCGTATTTTAATACAAACGCACCATTCAACTCTTTTTTTATGATCTGTTAATGTCGAAAAGTCAGTCAAAAGTCAAAGCTAACATTTTTAACATGATGAAGATAACGATCGAGCGACGTTTGAACATGTTTAAAACTAACTAACGGAACTCTGAGTCGGCGATCGCAATTTTCAGTCGGACAGTCTGTGTTTTCTATAGGGGATAAATTCACTATTCAATGTTCCTAATCCAGCGAGAAGACGCACGGATCATATTACCAAAAATATGTCTAATTTTACGCAAAGATTTTAGCCCACAGACATGCGAAATCCAATTATGTCAAGAAGTGAAGACTCTTGATCGTTTGAACCGCCAAAACTTCTTCGATTGGGCTCTGTAAAAATTGAAAGAACATTTTGAATTTCATTGAAAAACTACTTATCTTTGGCGATGAAGCTCATTTCCACAATAATGGCTTTGTCAATAAGCAAAATATCCGTTATTGATTAGCAACAAACGTACATGTGCTTGAAGAGACTATAATAGTATATGACAGCCAGGATGCAATCTACAAGTAGTGACCGTGTGGTTGGAAATGTTATTGGACCGTATTTATTCGTTGATGAAAATGATCGCTGTGTTACGATCAATGGCGTTTGTTATCGTGCCAAGTTGAAAGGCTATTTTTGGCCAGGATCGGATGAACTTTACATCAGTGGTATGTCTGTGGCTCCAACAAAATGTTACCACATGCCACTGGTCAAATAATCCATATATTGTGGGGGAAGTTCGGCAATCGTATAGTCTTGAGAAATAGTTCGGTCGAATAATCGCCTTGCTCATCCGATTCAACGCCATAAAACTTCTTTTTATATAGTTACATTTTATGCTAAGGGGGCTTGGTAGCTCTGCTCGCTAAGGCGTCAGGCCGAAAAGCGGCGTGCTACGGGGCCTGCGGGTTCGAATCCCGCCAGAGCCATGGTTGTAAGTGTGAATGCGTGTGATTGTCTATGAGGGTGGCAAATGGGCCCAAACTGGTGGCCTAATGCTGACCACGTTCCCGGCAGTCCTCTTCACTAACCTAACCTAATCTACGGTTTATGCTAACAACATTAAAGAAGCTCAGGGACAATATCCAACGCGAAATTGCCAAAGTTCCGACCAATATATGTCGAAGAAAGGTGGAAAATTGACTGCAAAGGATCCATCGCTGCAAACGTGCTTGCGGTGGTCATACTTCCATGCATCAATATAACATGTGTCCTACTCTTAGAATAAATTTCAGAACCATATCTCAATCATTCTGTGTTTTATTCAAATACAAAATTGTTTAAGCTATCATCTAAAGACTTTGCTGAAACGAAACCGAAAATAAGTCTCGCCGCTCCGAGAACAAGAAACGTTCTTGTCTACAATTGGCCCTGCGACGCCGGAGTCGATTTTGGGAGCGCTGCTTTATTCAGAAGATGTTTGGGTGCGTGTTTCAGTATATGTAGAGATGATTTTGTGGCTAAAAAAGCAGAAGGTTGGCTTCTCCTTACAGAACGAAAGTAGTCGTGGGGGCACCTGATAAATGCTAGTGACACAGGCGAGTCGAAGTACTCAGAAAGCAGTTCCGATTCAGATTTCTGTGGTCAGCGGGTAACTTTTTTTTATTGATTAAGAAGCTCGAATAATTCTGCACCTCTCGTAGGAAACCTTATGAAAACTATCCGACACCCATTAAAAAAAAAAAAAAAAAAAATGGTGGTTAGCAGGAGGCGAGCGAGGCTTGAGTGAAAGAAAAATGCATTGAATCTTGAACGCATTAAACACAACACGGTTCGCTAATCCGCAAGCGATAATGGTTTGCGTCCAATGAAGTAGATATGCCACTGAGTTAAAAGAGTGTTTTAAGTGAAGGGTACTATTAGCGGCTAAATTATGAATCGGATTGAAAGTAAAGGAAAGGAGGTTATTTGTAAATAAAAGAGAGTTAATGAGAGAACAGTACCTTTTGGTACCCCGGTGTTGGTATTGTGGACCTATGATTTGAGCCCATGCAGAATAGCTTGGAAAAAACGATCTACAAGGAAGCTTTCAATTCACATAACAAGGACGGAATAGAGTTGGGTGCCAGACTCCATCAAAAACCTTCAAAATTCCAAAATAAATGACCATTAGATCACCAAAGCTATGGAGGCAACGGTCCCATCTCTTAAGGGGAAATATAGGTAAGTCTCGATTGAAGCGCCCAAAATGGAAGTCATTCCACTGGTCGTTAATAAGATGCATGAACTCAAAATTGCTCATTAGTTTTGAATTTACAAGTGTTTCGAAAGCCTTAGAACCGAAACGAGTGCAATTGGTCGGTAGTTAGAAGGATCACAGACCTCCTCTATTTTAAGGTAAAAATGCAAGGTAAAACAAATGCAAGCTTCCATGCGGAAGGAAATATTTCAGTCGAGTATGACAAGTGAAATAGTTTGCGAAGAGGTTTATGGGAACTATACTCGGACACACATTGTACCACTTCGCATGCGATTCAGTGCATTTGATGTTGCTAAAGAGTAAATGTTTACCTGTTAACAACAACAAATGTACTGATTTGCACGCCAAGCTGTACAACATGTCCGTTCGTGTATAGAGACCATTAGGTAAGACAAAAGCGCAGCGTTCTTTAGTAAAAACAAAGTATTCCCAAAACAGCCCTTGTCGGAGTTAGGGGCGAAACACCATCAGATCCGGGGGACTTGGAGACATCAATTTTCGCGAATATTTTCAATACCTCTGTTGTGCGGAAAAATAAAAGCCCTTGTCGGTAAGCGCACATTGGAAGTCTAGAAGGCAGCAAGTAAGAGTTAGTAGTGGATATCTTAACAAAGAGGTTAGCTTTAAACAGTAATGGAGTAAAAACGTTACCGCCATGAAAAAGGGTTTATAGGCCACATCTGTTTAATGTGAATAGGGAGGGGGTTAGTTTAGTACTCCTAAACCAATGCAAAATAAAGGAAAACAGAAGTTATCAGCTCTGGTGGAAGTTATAAGCAGCTGATCAAAGAAGTAATAGATGAGGTCGAAATTGTGTTGGTTATAGATATTTTCAGACCTTATAAAGCCACAGCTATAGAAGAGATATCGCCTATCATGTTCTAAAGAGCAAACATAACTATCATCCCTATTCTTCAGCGTATTTTGACCGCATGCCGCTGTTTCGGGGTAGTACCCGAGCCATGGGCAAAAGGTAGAGTGGTCTTTCATACGAAATCCGGCGGGTTAAATCAAAATAAATTAATGAAGGACTTTTAGCTTAACATATTTTATGCTCAAAACACTAGATAGGTTGGTGGATTTGCACATCAAGAGCTCTACTGATACCGCAAGAATCTGTGCTAATCAACACTCGTACCTGGCGGGCAGGATCGGCATAGTCGCTACAATAGAAAAATGCTTACAGTGAAAGGAATCCACTTTAGCAGCCTTCATAGACATACATTCAATAGTGTCACTGTTGCGAGTATCAAAAAGGCGTTGATATAAAAACGAGAAAACTCTAAAAACAACAACCTGGACTTCAGACTTTCTCAAAAACAGGCAAACTGAGGTCGCCATTTTAAGGATCAAAGTGGAGAGATTCGCCGGAATAGGAACCCGCAAAAGAAGTTGTTTGTTTCTATTCTGGATCTTGGCGAGTTTAAGTGCTAGTGGCTTTGAAGTGTTAGCGTATGCCAATGATATTGTGGTATTTGTGAAGGGTGCATTCCCACAAACATTTTCAGACCATCTGCTATCGGCCCCTGGCCAGATTCAAATTTGAACCAGAATAAGACCAACCCGACAAACCACAGGGCGCCTGCTATTGCCATACCTACCCTCAACGGAATAACATTGGAACTTGCTGATATTGCTAAATATTATACTAGAATGGAAACTGAACTGTCGAGGTAGTGTTAAGTAATGAATAGGTAAGATCCTTGCAGCACTTTTCATACACCGATCTGCCTACTCCAATATCTGTGATCTTAAACATCAAGTGGCCTGTTATATGTGCACATGTGTAGTGAGGGCAATTTCGTTGTAAGGAACGGTCACGTGGTGAGAAGCATCGGAGAGCAAGACTAATATCAATGAGCTCACAAGACTGCAAAGATTAGTTGACATGCTAAGCGGCAACACACGCTAAAACCTCAGGCATGTGGTACAATTCAAGTCAGTTTTAGCGGTATTTTTAATATTTTTAATTTTTTATGTATACAATATCTCAGGAATGCGTCATCCGATTGACCTGAAATTTTTAGGATACATTGGTGTATGTGCAGAATAGTGTGAGGTCTCACAAAAAGTTAATAATCTTTAACCCTTTATCGCCGGCGGTCATTTTAATGATATTTTAAATATACCTATTATTCTGTCAATAAATAGCTTTTGCAAAAACAAACTTTATGGAATGAATTTCATATGTATTTCTAATGTGAATATGATAAAATTTTTGAAATTTTTAGCCTTATGTGTGCGCTAGGCGCCTAAAATGAGATTGGGAAAATTTACAAATTTTTGTATTGCAATACTTTTGACCAGATTGTCAGATCATTATGAAACTTAAAGGACATATTGTTGTTACTAAGTTCTAGACTCGTGTAGTTTTTTATGTACTTGCTGGCTACCCTACAGCTACGGCAGTTATTGAAAGTGAAAAACCTCAAACCATCGACTCTCCTGATAAATTTTCGTCTTTTACAGTGAAAACCAACTCATATAGAAATCGTATGCTTTGTTTATACAACAAATGGAAAACTTTTGAAATTTCACTCCAATTTACCTATATTTTTAGCATCAAAAACTTCTGTTCACGAGAACTCACGACCCAATTATCAGATACAGTTGAAATTCACAGACTGTATTGATATTAAATAGGACCAAGTCTGATAGAGGCAATTTGGGAATGCGAGCAGCTCTGTGCCAGTGGTGCCCTCTTGAAAAATTACAAAGAAAAAAATGCTTTTTGCCCTATGAACTCTGATTCAGTTACCAGATTTTAATGAAATTGACACAGTAGCTGAACCTTACTTTAAGCAATGTTTAGTAGAAATTTGGTTGGTGCTGTCAGCTATGGTAATTTTGGTGTCCTGGGTTTTAAAAACTCGCTCAGGAAAATAAAGCTTTTTGCCCTATAATTTCCCGTGCAGTCATGAAATCAAAACGAATTTCATATTATAAATGGAACTTACTATAGGGATTATTCAGACGGAATCTGGTTGAAAAACCATGATAGCGTTGCCAGCTATTGTTGGTTTTGTATTTATTTGCAATATCTTTATTAAGGGGTTACACCACTCTAGAATTTTCTAACAATTGTTTTGTTTTTTCGCTTAAAAGGTGCCCAAGGGTCTTAAGAATAAGATACAACATCATTTATAAGGTGTAAAATCCCGACCGAAGCCACCTGCTGCGCGCTCGGAGCATGTATATGACTCGTCGCGACGCACTACGATCTGTTGTTTTTATTTTACTTGATTTTTCTTGATTTGATTTTATTTGACTTTATTTTTGCTTACATCTAAAACTAGTTAAGTACTGAGTTAGATGTTATTTTCCGCGTTTCACCGTTACTGTTCACTGTAAGTGTACTGTGTGCACTATACATCTACGTCAAATTTCTATGATTTTTCACAAGAAAACTTTAAACGCGTTTTTCTCAAAACAAACAAAACTCGCTCAATTCTTTACCGATTAACTTGAAATTTTGACAGTATCTTTCAAACAAGATTATCTAGAGGGATTTTTAGGAAGTAGGGATTTTTTTTATGTTGCATATTTCATCTGTTATAAACATTTTAGTGCATATTTTTAGACAAAAAAAAAATTTTTTTTTCAAATGTCCACCATTTTTACAAAAAGTGATGTAAAAAAACTCTACGTCTTTCTCGAGCTTTATGTATTTAAAATGGAAAACATTTTGGGTTTGTATTCCAGAGTCACAATTGGAGGACAAACTTTTTCGGCCGGTTCAGTCAACCACCTGCTCATTCGTCATTTTGTTTTCGATCGCCGACAAAAAATTTATATTAACACTTTAATGTATAGGCAATAAAAACCTCTAAGCATAATTTTCATTTTTTTCGTTGTTTTCCCGGAAAAAAATCGTGATATTAGGCTATTTTCCGACGCTCTACAGTGGTGTAACCCCTTGTTGTAAAACTTTTAAACGGTAATGATCTTGTAGTGACAATAAACCACAAATATTAAGTTTTCAAAAATTTGAAAACTTTTACGACCGGTAACCCTAAATTTCTTTGCACTCCTATAACTTCCAATGCAGTCATCGGATCAAAACTAAATTCGCAGGGAAGGTTGATTCCAATGTGAGACAAGTGTGATATATTTTGGGCTTTGATGCTAGCGAAGGGTTGCCAGCGCGAGCCGTTTTTGCTATTTTCCTATCAATAATTGCTTACATTAAGTATTCAATGAAAATAAGTTACCAACGTTTAAGAAATATTAGAAATTTTTTTATCTTTCTATCCCTGTAAATTTCGACGAAATCATCGGATAAAATCGAGATCTATTGAGTTATTTGATTTTAACGTGATGCAATTTTGGGAGACTTTTAGTTGCAGTGCTGGTCAAGTATTTCAAGCACTAAGCATTTTCTTTGTTTATGCTATGTTATGCTGCTTTCAAAATTTTGTAGTATTTGGCTTTCAAAATCTTGAAATTCATTCAAGTGGTAGTCCTGAAATCCTTTCCATCCTATGAGTTTAAATGCATTGTTCAGATCAAAGTTGTTTTGCACTCGAAACAGGTTGAAGCACGTGTGGTAGAATATGCACGATTCTTCTATTGTTCATCGAACATTAGTATTTCTAGCAGTTCAGGTGTGCAAAACTTCTTTTTATCGAGTACAGCTTTATAGAAAAGCATCTGGAAATCTTTCAAAAGCAGAAACCGATGCAACAATAAAAAGTATAAATTTGTTTGAAGCAAATCTGACTGTTATAATCCTGGATAAAAATGATTCAGCATCAGTTGCAGAGAATCAGAGACAAAAAGGAAATCCAAATAAAGTATTAGAGAAAAAAAGGCCATTAAGGGGTGAGTAGGGTTTAATTCGTGTAAAAAAGGCACATTTTTGTGATTTTTTTTGTAGATGAAACAGTTAAAATCTATTTATTAAAACCAATAGTACATTATAGTTGAAGAATATTTTGCGAAATTTTCATGAAAAAATATTACAAAATACGACAATGGCAGCAATTCTTCTGGAGCGTCTCGGAAAAAAGGTGAATTGCGGTGCCCATCATAACTCGGTGCCGAATCATCTGAAATCCTAAAATCAAACGTATTTCGTTAGATAATCGTTTTCCCCAGGTAACGCTGGGAGGGTTTTTTGAAATTTAAATGTTTCACTTTTTGGGAGCACTTCGAACAAAAAAACGCGATTTTTCGCAAAAAAAATCGGTTAATTTGTTATTATAAAGTTAAAAATATACACAAATTCGAAAAAAAACTCTCTAGCGTTACCTCGTAAATTATGTAGAAAAATTGTGTTCAAAATTTCAAAAGGATCCGTGCAGTAGTTTTGGAGTTATGATGGGCACCGACTTTGAAAACGTGAGTTGTGGGAAAAACGCTTTAAAGTTTTGAACACAAAAAAATTTGGGATGAAACGTTCATAAGCGAGATCTATCGGCTTACTTCACACTGAACCATCAGTGTCAGGTCCATAAAGGATGTTGCTATCATCCACAATATCTAGAGCATCTTGTTGCTCCTGTCTACGATGAATCCTGCCTTCTTTTGTTTGCTTCTTTTTTAGTCGGCCTTCTTTTTTAGTCGAATGAAAATTTATTTCTCCATCACATTTTATGCATTTAACTACCGTTGCAATTGTTGAAAAGACTAATACAATTTTTTAAGGTCGATATAATCTCGCACTAGTTGTTGCTCTATCAGATCTTGTAACTTTTTTCGGCATTTTAGCAATATTTTAGCACAAAACTGAACGAAAATGGAGCTAAAATGATGCGAAAATCGGAAAGTGCGTGTACTGCTCGATAGAACGTTTACTGCCACACTAAATTATATACTCTACATTGACATAATATAAAGTTATAAATAATATAATATAAAGTTATTATTGACTAATGTTAAAACGTTTGTACTCTTTTTTAAATCTCTATAAAGAAAGATAGGGGTAGCTTTTAAGGTATTCTATAAAAATCGAACCAGCTGCCTGGTAACAATAGTGCGCTCGAGTCAGGTTGGTATAAAAATCCGACAGGTATAAAAATAGTCATAGCTTCGTCAATTTTGCTCTGATCGACTTGAAATTTAGACACAACATTCTTGAGGTATTATTCATTCCTTTACAATAAAAAATAAAATCGAAAAAAAAAAAAATTTAAAAACCCTACTCCCCCCTTAAATAAACGTCGCCTAATAAAGCCGGAAAATTACTCGCTATCTCAGTGCAAACAACAGAATATTTAATATATAAATAAAGGTGTAATAGCGAAGAAGGAATTTGTCAATTATAAAAGTGCATATTAACTTGATAATGCAACAAATCGGAGTTTTTCACATTTCATTCAGTGAGAGCCGGTATAACTAATGAGAGAGTATAACTATTGAATCAAAAATTGCTCCACCAAGCTCTTCAAACTCTTCATTCCGACCAATGATTGAGCCTGCATCATCATCTATGCAAGTCAATAGATATATTCTACCATCTATAGTTAATTTATTTCTTTCAACTTTATTAAAACATTTTAAAACAACTCTTTTGCACTCCATTAAAGGAAGTAACAATTCTAGGCCACTTCGATAAATACCTTTAAAATTATATAGCTGAAAACTATTTTATTACTATTAGTTAAAATAATAAAATACGACAAATCTGACCTGCCACTAAATAATTTAAAGGGTCCCATTATCATTCAGGTAGATTAACCTGGATTAAAATCCCTGATGTTTTCTAGTGAAGAAAAACATGCGAACGCATACAATCACATACTATACTAACAATAAGCTGTTAACAATGAAGAGATGCATCGGCAGATGTATCTACCTGAACAAAAAAGGAATTCAGACGAGTTTTCAATCTATCAACTTTATGGTATAGCTGATATCGAGGGAAATCATGTAAAACTTTCGCATAATGTATCTAATATCAATAATATATCTATTGCTCCACATAATATTAATATGCTAGATCATTTACGTAACATTTCGAATATGAGTGAATAAATGTGCACAAGATGAATATCGATTGAATGAATTTTCATTCAGCATTATAAATAATTCTAACTTTTTTATGACTTGGAATTTAACACTAGGTGACAAAAATACTTTCTGTTTACAAGAACTCCCAAAT
Source organism: Nemotelus nigrinus (assembly GCA_947369275.1). Lineage (NCBI taxonomy): Eukaryota > Metazoa > Arthropoda > Insecta > Diptera > Stratiomyidae > Nemotelus > Nemotelus nigrinus. Next base: position 202,880,160 of record OX376372.1, on the reverse strand, counting down.
GATGCACTGCTATCAATTCTATTAGATAACGTTTAGTATAGATACAATTCACCAAAGGTTAACGGACAGCTAATCAAACCAAAGAAAGTATTTGTTGAACGATTGAATTGGGAACAATTCAAACTATATTACGACCTAAAAATCACCTTAGAACTACGCATCGACCCTCAAACACACCACCGTAAAACAAAATATCAAGATATCATATGTACAACAATAGCAAATGTTAGAAGAAAAAAATATACACCAAATAATACTCACATGGATCATTTCCATTTGGGTTTTTTGGCGCCGATTCCATTTTCCTCGAAACGTAAATTCTCGTCGCAGCACCACCAATTCAATAACGAAACACAGGTAATAATGTCCACAGGTTGTACCTGAGATAGCCGAAAACGACGACCAAGATGCTAATTTCTAGCGACCGCTACAGAACTCCAAGCTTCACTCGCAGCATCCAAATGCGAAAAATCAATGGTGTCCGATAATCTTCTGCCTCGTACTAAGCATCCCCCTTGCCGATGCTAAGAAGACAGTGTCAGAAAAGACAGACAATATAGCTTTCCTTAAGATTCAGACTGCCTGGCGAGCACACTGCACCCTCCGTAGCCACCACAGTGCCGCTTCCTTGACTTGGAAGACTCCGGACTCGATCTCGAGCAATACGACGACAGGGGCAGATGTTTGATGGGGATGATGCGCGTTATTAGTTTCAGTTGCGATTCAAGTTGGCCTTGCAATTTGTGTCGTTTATTCTTAATTTCGATGCGATTCGATTGGATTTCTAGCTGTCTACTACACTAAATTTTATATGCTTCTTTATCAGATACGGATGGCTTCCCTGAGTTTTGTGTTTGATAATATCTTATTGCCACTTGACGATTCTTGGAACTTTGAGAAGTATCTTACGACTATGGATTAGTAAGCGATGAGTCAGGTCACAGGAATTACTATTAACACTACGCGAAACGCAAACGAGAACAAAACACAAACTGTTTTCAGCGGCTAACAAACAGCGTCCTCGCTCCTTAGTAACTATCACAACGCGAGCACTATGTCGCTCGGCTAAATTTCGAAAGTTTAAATAAAACGCTGCACACTAAGAACTGAAGACGTTGCTCGCGATGCGAGAAGACGCAAAACACAGAAACTAAACCTACGCTCGAGAGACGCTAAAATCGATTTGCTATTGCTTGAATAGAACTGACAGATGCACAAGGCTCCCTTCTTCCTGATTTCGAGTCCCTGTTGGCCGTTCGCCCTCCCCTCGGCCCTGCCTGACTTGATCCTTGTCTATCCCTTGCGAAGGGCTACATTGAAGGGCTGCCAGCCGGGAAGCAGAATAGATACAGCCGTACAGTGGCAGAGTACAGTTTGCCAAAACGGGATTCGTACAATGCAAGTCGAAGGCGAAGGCATACAGACGGTATATGGTCGTTTGAGTTGTACTAGTAGTGCGACCAAGACCGAAGAATTGAGCCAAAGCCCAGGACAATTCGCTTTGTAAGTTGAAAAGGGGTGGAAATTTCTTGCAAGGGATTTTATCCATCCAGGACGGGATACGTGCGATGATAGTTGTTGTCTTGAAAAATCGTACTAGCAACGTGCAGGAAAGGGAGACAAGTTCGTTCGCAGCGGCTTATTTCATATGGAGGTTTGCGTCTGTAAGCCGATAGCTGAAGAGGTCGAAGGGCTTCGAGTTGGTGCTTAAAAACTGTATTTAGTTCTTGATAGATCACTGCTTGTTTCGATAGGGGATGATTTGAGAAGAATGTGTAGTGAATGTAGTAGAAAGTTTTTTGTATTCCATAAAAAAACTGGTCCTTGTAGATCATTCTAATTGCATGAAGGTTCTTTGTCTGTGCAGCATTGAATCGACTCACTTTCACCGAAGAATAAAAAAAAACTGAATGAAAGTAGGTACCCCAAAAAGAACCATATATGAGTAATAACAAAACATTTTATTTGCAAAGGGTTTAAAATCAACAAGTGGCTAGAAACAACTACTACGTACTACGTAGTTGTTTCTAGTTTAAATTAAGGGGTCAGGTACACTTGGGACGTCCAAAAAAGCTCTTTTTTAGGATTTTTTTAGACACACATTAACATAATTAATAACAAATGTTTTTTTTACTTGAAAGAAATACATTTGTAGAAGCTATTGTAATTTTTGAAGGCAAAAGTTTGAAAATTAAAATTTCAAGGGATAAAAAAAATTGTTTTGCCGTGATCACTGTAGCATGTCACTGGATTATCCAAAATAAAAAAAAATCGGAGATTACTAGTTAATGAAATAGTGCTCCGGATGAACGAAGGAGTTTGGCAGATTTTGATTTTTCGAAAAATGGCGGTTGCTGAAATTCGAAATTGTATTTTCGACCAAAATTTCACTCACATTTTCGGCTATTGAAAAAAAATATCGTCCAATCGAAAAATCCTTCGTTCATCCGGAGGATAGTTACACGTAAAGCCGTTTTCAAGTTACAGTGATCACCGACTTCGAAAATATAGTTTCGAGAAATATGTTTTTAAAGCATGCAAAAAAGACGCTTTATGCATTAGAGACGACTTCATTCAAAGTTATTTATATCCATAAAGAATTGTCCGATTCGTCTGAAATTGGCAGAGAATGCTTTCGAAATATGCAACTTTTAGAAAATGCAAAGAAACTAAAATCGATTTTCTCAAAATTCTCAAAATTCTAATTCTAGACACATAAGTGCGCAGTTGAAGAAAACAATAAATCTTGAGCTTAGCACATACATGACAGGCTTGTATGTTTTCTGATTGTCCGTTAGGTCCTTTCAAAGCAACGTAACCGTTCAGGGGCGGCTCGTCTTTGTACGCAAAGGAAGCAGTGCTTCCCTTGCTAAATATTTTCTATGCAAGAAAAATAGCTTAACAATACATATTGAAATTCAAAGCAAATCAATTGATTTTATATGAATTAGCATCCAACATCAATAATTATAAAATTTACGAAACTCAAAACACTATTTATCCCACACACGAGATAGTTCTCACAGCCAAAGTGCCTTAAAAGTAGTTTTACAGCAACGCGATAGGATATCTTGCGTTTGAGTGAAAACATCAAGCATCTGGTACCATTCTAAGCCAGAACGCTCAGTTCATTGCAGCGTATTGAAATATGCTACACAGAACACTAAAGTGATCTTGCCTCAATGCACGTACCGTGATGTGTGCATACATCCCATTGCAAGCATCACGCAATCGATGGTCTTAAACACTTCGCAATGAATGTTCCCGAATAGCAGCGCGGACGCTGCTCAGCTCACCGCGTCTTCCTGAGTAGAGAAAATCAAAAACCCCTCGCTTATTCAGCCGCTAAATGGCCCACAAATATTTGTGAATGGACGCAGCACGATATGTAGCGTACTCTGTTTGGTTTCTATTTCGCTACAGAACTTGGAGCTGGTATGCTTTGGGTGAATGAATTTAGGATGTTATTTGTATGTATGAATACTGTAATGAATTCGTTGTTTAACACAAGATGTTATGTGCATGTTTCGTTTCTGTAATGGATTTATTACTGAGTTCAAGAGTTAAATGTTTGCTGCAGATTGAAATTCTTTTGATTTGTCTGTTTGTTTCTTTGCGCTGAAAGTGCGTAAGTTAGTATTGTAATGATTAAAGAAAGATAGTGGCTTTTCACTTAAATAGTACAAGAGTATTAACGTCCGGCATACAACGTGAGGTTATTTCAACCCTAAATATTAAAGACATGAAGCTGATTTTATGGAAGTGGTATGAAAGTATTTTTTTAAATAAATGCTTTGTGTTTTATTATTACTTGTTTATACAAAGTATAAAAGAAATATTTGAGCACGTTCTGTTTAATATGTGTATAGAATAGATAAAATGCTTTATGAGGTAAATCTAACCCCACCTTGTATGGGTGAGGAGTTATTTTCACGTTGTTTGCCGAAGGTTTAATTCATTTTGTCTTGAAAATTGAATTAAACCATTTTTCTCTTAGACTATTTGAATAGATAAAAGTACTTTATAGATTCATGGTGACCAGGACCACTAATTTTCACTTTTTATTAATAAAAATAGTTCTAATTTGCAATATGTTGCATTGTAATTTGTAATCTTGCATCATTTAAATATTGCTGAGATTCATAATGAGTAGAAAAGTCACTGAATCAAACAATTGGAAAATGAATGCAACTTTTGATGTATTTGCTGCGCTGAAATTCCTACTTGTTTATTCTGGAAAACTATGCAAAAATATATCTGCTTCCCCGAGTCTTAAAGACACGAGCCGCCACTGTAACCGTTGTAACTCATTCTATCTTGAGTCTTCCTGTTTTCGCTGAATCGAAATGAAATGGAATCACGCCTGCGATCAGGTCCTTTTCATCAGCGGAAAAGTAATGTTCACCTCTTTTTCTTGCCTCGTTTTGAAGTCCACACGTTTAGAAAACGAGCTGGACATTTGCATTTTATTTGTAACGAGCTGGACATTAGTTTTATTTTGCCCTATTAGTCCAGGGAAATTTAACACGATACTTCGGAAAAATTAAGGGAAAGCTGAGTTTTGGTGTGAACCTTGGCACTGGCATGCTGAACAAAATGTCAAAAATGTCCATCCATCCGAGTGCTGCGTTACTTTTTATACAAGGTCAAAGGTCACCAAAAGTAACCTTTCCTAAATATCTCAGTAATGGTCATGTTTTCAGAAAAACAATGTATGACGAGTTTGTAGCTTAGAAAATTTCCTACAAAAAAGATTTTATAACTTTTTCTTGTAACCATAATCGTTTTTGAGATATATTGATCTAAACATTTGTAACTAACAGTATCCACTTTCTCAACGGCATGCTTATATTATCCAATTTTGATTACGTCTTGGAATATTTGTGAGTTTATTTTTCTATGTTTAAGAGGCCCAAAAAAAGCATGTAAACAAAATTATCTACCACTCTCCAGGATAGGTGGAAAAACGTGCTCCGAACAGTCCCCCACCCCCTTTGCCGTAAAATGGTATCCCTGAACTCCCATCCCCAATCTTCAGGAATGAGCTCGTTGCCTACTCGTTGCCCACGGTTAAACAAGATAGCATCACTAGATTATCCTGTCAATTGCCTATTCTTGACATCGCAGTACCACGCCCACACCATACCCCGCAAACCAACCACCCCGAAATAACCGGTTTTATAGTTTTTACCGTCTTATCTCTGGAACGATCAGGACAAGGTCACGTAATTTCAGGTAAAAATTGGTTTCGAGACGTATCAGGTCCTTTTGACGCTATGCAGTCATCACAGAATTGGTTAAAAAAACTGTATTTTAATAAAAAAAAACCGATGTTTTCGCTTTGAAGCTAGATATATATATATATATATATATATATATATATATATATATATATATATATATATATATATATATATATATATATATATATATATATATATATATATAATTTTGTGACAAATATCGATATTTCGAGGGTAATCTGCCCTCTTCCTCAGTGTCTATCGGTCTCGAAATATCGGTATTTGTCACAAAATTGTAAACATATATCTGGCTTCAAAAGGGAAAAATCGGTTTTTTTATTAAAATATTTTTTCAAGCTGGAAAAAATTGGTACACATTGAAAACAATAAAAACTGATTATTCGGGCACAGTCTGCAGCGGGTTGAGCTCCTATAATGTGAAGAATGAGCGTTGACAGAATTATGCCATGATATTATCTTGCTTTTTCATACTCCTATCCTGTGCATTCCAAGACGTCACAGGGCCATGATATGCTCCAAACCTATTTTCACTTGCAATGTTGTTGTTTTGTCCTGCTCCTTCGGGGAATATCCCATACATGATGCAGCAATACAGTTTATTTCCGAGAAGAGAGTAGCGAGCAGATGTCCCTACAAGTTTTATGGCAAAGGGTGGCGGGAACTTTTCGGAGCACACTTTTCCATCTACCCTGGAGTCTGGTCATAGGCGCGCCGTAGGGGGGGCCAGGAGGGGCCGGGACCCCCCCCAGACCCTAGGTTGGCCCCTTCCAGAAAAATAAATATTTCCAACAGCAGACACTTAAGTTTTCGCCTCTTAGGTTTTTGTGGTTACAGCAAGAGTTGAGTAGTGCAGTAGTGTAAGCCTTATTACTTATAACATAGAGACTGTGTTATTTGCGGCATTAATTACGATGGAATGGGACTTATTTCGAGAAATGGACGGCAATATTTAGTTTCGACAAGTTAAACGTTAAGAAAAAGACGAAAAGCATCTCACCAATCATCTTTTTTTGCTAAGATTATCTGTTCATTCCTAATAGGCAATATACAGGTATTTAGATAAGAACACATTTATAAACTGGCGTTTTATGCATTTATGTTTTTCACAAAACATAGTCTAAGTATTAAAATGGTAGGCAATAAGGCAATTAACGTAGAATACAATTTTCGAAGTCATTTGGAGAATAAAAATGGTATCCCTGCCACTTTTAAGCGATCTATGAACTACTTATAATTTGATAAATGCATCGGAAGTTAAAAGGACTAGCACTTCAATTTCACCGAGCGTTTTTTGTATAAATATTAGTAGTTATATTTGAATTACTGTATAAATATAGTATCAAATTCATCAATCATTTGCATTTTATTTTAAAAGCCGAAAAAAATACTAGAGAGTCAATGGTGTGAAAGATTTGTGTTTACGTACTTAGGGTAGCTACAAGGTTGCCCAGGCATTATTTAAAAACGACAGAAACTTATTTTTTATGCCCATTGATGAAACCTATTTTTTATGCCCATTCGTGATGATCTGATGATTCAATGTGAAGTTATCACAATGTGAAATTTTCCATAGAATTTCCATTGTCGCCAAAAATACACCAAAATTTCAGCCCGACCAAACTTCGCGATCCGGATAAATTATCCGGATAGTAAAATTCATGCACAATGTGAAAACTCTAATAGTGCTTGGAAGACAGTAAGTGATATGGTGAGTGAACAGTCTTGGAATATTGTCAAGATGAACCGAAATTATTTGGAAAAGGCTATCGATCTTACGACGTGTCTCAGTCGCCAAAGACGCAAAGGGCATGATGAAAGTGGTGCCAGTGATTACCGTGATTTTTTTTTTGGAATTTTGAGCATTATTCGCGAGGCATGATTCAACTTTTGAAAATAATTTTAAAAACAAGGTTGCGAACTACTGTTGTTGCAAAACACAAAATGAAACAGCTGAAATAAAAGATTGCGGACTGATATCCATTATGGCAGACGAAGCAAGGGTCCACAGAAGTAACAACTCTCCGTGGTTGTCAGATTTGCTAAAGAGCTAGCAGTCGAAGAAAGATTCTCAAGCTTTGTATATTGTTCAGGAGCTAGAAATGCCTCGTATTTAGCAGATATGTATAATTTTGAGCCTGTTAGACAGCTACGAACTTAGCGAATTGTCGGACAGTCTTATGATGGCCCTAGTGTCATGTCAGGAGAAAAAAGTGGTGTACAAATCTAAATTAAGATGAAACACCCTGCAGCCAAATTTGTACACTGTATAGCTCAAAAAATTATCCTGGTTGTGATGGATACATTTTTCACTATCGAAACGTGTACTTCCTATTTCAATGCCATCGAATCCCTTTACCTACACTTTTCGAAGCCATCACAAGACGCATTGTTGAAGCTGTTTGAAGAGGCAGTTGGTCTAAATACAAGGCGTGGAATGAGAAGTTTAAGCTCGACTCGTTAGTCAATGAGATTTCACAATTGCAAATATGTGATCGATAGCTATGGGACTATGAAAGAGGCTTTAGAAAAAAAAATGAATGAGGGACAATACAACGACTCAGTTTATTCATTGGGGATCTTTCATTCAATCAGTAATCCTAAATTTGTAGTAAATCTTTTCATCTTTCACTATGTTCTTTTTATAAAGAAACATGTTAAGCACATATTTCCAAACTAAAAATGCAACTCTTAGGGATTGGATAAATCTTGTGAATGGAACAGTTAAAACACTACTAAGTGAGCGAGGAGACTTGTATCTAGTTTGGGAAAAAATTAAATAATTCGCAGAAAAGAACTGTCTGAATCTCACATTTACCAGAGGATCGCGAAAACGAAAAACAGCAAAAAGCACTAGTTTCAAAGGGTTTGCTGTTTCATCTAGCCTTGGACACGCAGTTAGGGCTGATATTCGTGCAAACCAAATGGCTCGAAAAGAGTAAGTTACAGCACTTTTCATCTTGCCAAATTATTTTCGCTTTTTCTAGGTTTTCTAGGTAACAAATGTTTGAAGCAAGAGATCAATTTCTTTCTTCTAAGCTTAATATATTTCAATTTCTTCAAAGATATCCTCTTCTTCAAGTATAAGTTGAAATATATTTAGCTTCTATACGGAAAAATATTCTTACGTTTCTAATTATTTCCATTCTATTCCCGTATAATTCATACAAGCTTTCTTTCTTAGCGGTCATTGATAATTCATGTGTAGTTCATACCTACCATTCATATTATATGCATGTGGTAGTAGCTCATTCATATTCACAGACAAGAAGTTTATTTGATAATGCATTATGCATTAGCAAATAACAAAGAATAAATCAACAAATATCTAATGTATTAGTAAATTATATAAGTTGTATGAACAGTACGTGTACAAACTAAAAAATAATCATCACATGTCTGGAACCTTTCAGTCCCTGGCCCCTGCCAGATTTTAGGCCACGGTCCGCCTATGAGTCTGGTAGATAAGTTTGTTTGCATATTTGTTTTATGCACCTCTTAAACATAGAAAAAACAAACTCACAAATATTCCAAGTCGTAATCAAAATTGGATAATATCAACATGCCGTTGAGAAAGTGGATACTGTTAGTTACAAATGTTTAGATCAATATATCTCGAAAACGGCTATGGTTACAAGAAAAAGGTTTGAATCTTTTAGGTAGGAAATTTTCTAAGCTACAAATTCGTCTTATATTGTTTTTCTGAAGACGTGACCGTTACTGAGATATTTAAGAAAGGTCACTTTTATTGACCTTTGACCCCGTATAAAAAGTAACGCAGCACTCGGATCGATGGGGACTTTTCACATTTTGTTCATCACGCCAGTTCACACCAAAATTCAGCTTTCCCCTAATTTTTCCGAAGTTTCGCCTTTTTTATGTCAAATTTCACTGAACTATATCTTTTCTAGTTCCCAATCAAAAGCTTACGCTACCTTGTTATAGAAAAAAAACACAGCTTCGCTCTTAACATTACTATCGATACTGTGGAAACTCGGATTCTGGGCATAAAAATCATTGCTTCGTTTGATTTTTTTGTGAAATCACTATCCCCATTTTTACAGACTAAAGCGCAATAACAAAAACAGAATGATTTAGAATAGGAGGAGAAAAGCCCAATAAATATTAAATAGAATTCTAAGAAATAAAAATCAAAGTAGATGAATTAAAGTAGAATAGCAAATAATATAGCAAAAATAAAACATTATATAATTAAAATAAAAAAAAAACAAATACTGAATCAGCAGAAGAAGAAGCGGCACACAATAAAGACTAGAATCTCCATGATAAATAATAACAAATCAAAAATGATGAGAAACTTCGAGAATTAAGGCTTTGGTTTGACGGCTGAATTGGAATAGATGGAATTATCTCGACCGAAAACTAGCTTAAGGGGTTAGTCCACTGTTAAACTGCTCCAAATGAGTTTTTTTTAGCAGCGACTAAAAAAAAACTATTCAAGATATCGATTTGAAATTTTACATATATCTTTATTGAAGTTAAAAGCTAACATTTTCATTGGAAAAAATTATAAGAAAACAAAATGGCGACCGCCCCAATGGATCGCCGCGGCACCGCCGGAAAAACGTGCAAATTGCGCCTCGTAAATTCCTAGCCAAAATAAGCATCTGTGAACAAACTACTAAAAATATTTCACTAGTTTTGAATATAAAGGACTGCACGGGCCTAAATTTAGAGCCCTAAAGCGATTAAAAAAAATTGGGTATACTTTTGAACATTGGTTATCCAGTTTTTCGCGTTTTTTTCAATCAAAAAAATGTTTCCCAAATCGTCAAAAAAATTTTTTTTTCTAAATTTAGGCCCGTGCAGTCCTTTATACTCAAAACTAATGAAATATTTTTTGGTAATTTGTTCACATATGCTTATTTTGTCCAGGAATTTACGAGGCGCAATTTGCTTTTTTTCTCGGCGGTGCTGCGGCGATCCATTGGGGCGGTCGCCATTTTGCTTTCTAATAATTTTTTCCAATGAAACTGTTAACTTTAAACTTCAATAAAGATGTATGTAAAATTTCAAATCGATATCTTGAATAGTTTTTGTTTTGGTAGCTGTTTAAAAAAAAATTCATTTGGAGCAGTTTAACAGTGGAATAACCCCTTAAAATAGGGCGAGCTTTATTCGAGTCAGCTGGAGTCCTCCACAAGCAGTGAACGATGCGGGCTGGTACAAAGAAATCAGTCTGGTTGCATGCGAAGAACCACGCTTAGCCAATTTATATTAGCGGACAATCTTCGAGCAGGCGAACTCTGGCCAGGCGCCAAGATAAGTCGGCAAATAAATCCCCAGTCGGCAAATATGCAGATCATGGATTCCCTGTTTCCATTCGGATCTAGTGAAAGTCCTGGACATCATACGGCTCTGCAGCCTAGGCCTCCCTGGTGGAGAATGAAGAGTTGCGAAAAGTAGTGAACCTGTTGGAAATTGGCGGAAGGCCCTATCATTCATATATGTATAGCGATTTTATGAATGAGAGGGTTGCTAGTAGGTGCCTTAACTGAACTGAAGTCCAGAAGAGGGGCCTGCCAGACAACAGGGGCAAATCAACAAAAAAAAGAAGTGCCCGGGGAGCAGGGTTCCCCAGAAATGGCCGTGAAGGCCCCTCGTCCGCATAAACGGAGCACCCTTTAATCCAACTCCGATGGATGCTGGTAGGCCGCTTTGCTAGCTCTACGCGGCTGGGGTGGGTCACTTGAAAATGGGGTGGATTCGCTCCCAGAAAACAAAAGGGGACGCTACGTATATTCATCCGTCACATGAAATACTACTTAGCCGCACAAATATAACAAAAGACGAAGGGGCTTTTGTCCGTTAAGGACCAAATGCAGCTCTCAGGCATGGGCTGTAAGCTAGACCCAGCCGAGACGCGACGAAGCACGTTGCTAGCATCTACTGAAAACGGGAACGAGAAAAAACGCTTGTTTCGGACGGCTCTGCCAGTTGCATAAGTTCTTGTTCATCTAATCTAAGCGTTATTTACTAGTATTAATTAATTCAATAACTTCTTTCTCGTTCATGTCGACGAATTCTTCTCCACATAATGTGTGTGCAATATTCATTCTGTGAGTTACTTCTGTTGTCGCGGAAGTTAAAGAATTTCCCCCAATAAAAACTTCAGATCATCATTTTCCTCAACAGGGATTTAGAGTCAAAGATTTTAGTTCTTTCAGAGATAACGAAATATTTTTAATGCAATTTAAAATTGAAAAATCTTATCCAAATTGCGTAACTATAGTAGTATGTGAAATGCAACCAATTTTCTCACAAATTTCTTCAAATGTGGGCCGTATATACAATGATTTAAACGACTCCGTATGGGCTTATGGTTGTAGGATTGATGTTTTTATAAAATGGTAAATATATTAATTTGGCAGTTGGATGATTTAAGTCTTCTGGTTGTCCTGGATGTTAATCGATCATGAACAAAGCGTTGAAAATAATTTTTTTAGTAGTACTCTTGAAATAATACAATATCTTTTTATTTGATCGCCAGAAAACCGGAAGTGCTGACTTGTCAACTCCTTTCTTTGCTCTTGTGTTTAATGCACGATTAATTAACAGAGGCTTGGTAACATTATCTCCAGATGCGTACCCAGTTACTTTATCACATGCCGATTTACAGGGAGATTTCTTGAAGAGTAACCTTCTTTCCAAAATATCACATATTTGCCCGCTTAAGCCTTACTACAGACTTACTAAAGATCAAAAGGAAATTCTAGCTCTTACTTTGTTTTCATTTCTGTCTGATGGTCGAATTGTCGCCTCGTTTGATTTGAAATGTTTTGCAGTGATTATTACTTTCTCAGTGATTATTACTTTTAACCTATCCAAAATTTTAATTTTTTCTGTTATTCTTAGAATTTTTCTCCATGGAAGCGTAAAAATTATAAACATTTTAGACTTATCTAATTAATAAGGTATCATATCTTTTTAAAGTTGTTTAACACACTTGACTATAATTGATGGTATGCATGTAGTAAAACATACTTCTCCTAGATAAAATCGGATTTAATTTCGCAAAGATTTATATCCGTAAAACTTCATTTCTTAAATTTAAGTTGAATAAAATAAATCATACGATATGTATAAAAAAAATTCAGACACGATTAAAATGCATCACAGTTAGAAATAAACTTGGACAATCTCCCCAAAAAATGTGGTTTTCTAGAAATTTGAGAAGCACAATGACGTTTAGTGCTAACAATCAAAAGTGATATTAAAACATAATAAAATCGCAAAATCTGTTTCATTATCTTACCGTAAGACGTTCGTATACTCTTTTAACGTGTTATGTGAACATGATCAGAATCTGTTTCACCGTGTTATACGAATCTGTCTTATATGAACTCGTATTTTAGAGCGGTCTTCTGAAATTAGTTTTGTTCATAATTCGATATTTCTGCTATTTGGCTAATACATCCTGTGAAAGTAAGAATTAACCCTAGAAATTATGGAAGCAGACACTTTCAGGTTAATTTTCTAGTGTGAAATTGATAAACAATAAAATAAAAACAATAGATTTTAAACAAATTTGAAAATAAAGTATTACAACAGATACACATTGAATTCATAAACAAAAATTCACTTTCTATATTTTTATTCTTAATTTAGTTTTCATTTCGACTACAATTCATACGACATTACAGACAAAATATACAAAATAAATTTCTAAAATTGTCTATGACTAAAAAAATTATACCAGATGCGAAAAATAGAATTTCTTAAAAGCGAACGAAACAAAAATTATTAACACTTTGGTTCATTTTTATCTCTTTATATATTTTTCATTATCCAATGCAAATAACGAGCACAAAATTCATTAAATAATTTAAGTGACTTAGGTTATAAGCAGCATATTATAAGGCACTTATTTCTAATAAGAAAACATGTCGATTAAATATAAATATATAATCCTTGGACGGTTTTTGTTGTCGGCAGACTGACTTAATTATTTGTCATGTGATGTTAATGTTCCCTTCTGATTGACGTAGGTTTGAATTAATCTAACTATCCATAACTATTAGCATGATTTTTTTTAGAACTATTATTACGAGTAGGAATTCTATCAATCAGATCGATTTTATAGGCTATGGGGAGCTGATAGTAAAAATATGTATGTGATGGCGATTAAAAATATTAAAAATAATTGTGGGAGATATTAGTGAAAGACTTTAATGCGATGTAAACTGAAAATAGTTGGTAATGTCGATGTATTGATTTTAATTTAAAATATTTCTAGCAGGTACCTGTTTGCTCGATCTGATTAATAAAAACACATTAATTACGATTAATGGGTTGAATGTAACCACAGTTAAATAGATACTAACAAAATATTTTTATTTACATTGTAGTCTCTGAGTCAGGCGGCGTGTGATAATTAAGATTATAGGCAGGTGGTCCACTATTTAAGAATGCCATAGACCGAATACTTTCCCTTGACGCCGATCGGCGGGTTAGTGGCACCTGTGTTTGAGTGTAAGTGGTAGGCTGCGGCTCAGGCTGTTGCTGGTTACTAGTAATCCCAGCGAAAACATTTTCCGTTGTAGTTTGCTGGTATGAGCTCAACGGTCGTGCTCCATGAAAATTGGAATAACTAGACCGAACAGATGGCGGTCGATTATTGTAGAGCTCGTCAACATGTTCTCCATCGTAGTTCAGATTTGGTGTCGAATGTTGATAAGTTGGATTGTAATGACCACCACTAGGACTGTTCGCACTCGGACTTCCTGACGCCCACGATTCTTGTAGCTGCAATGTGCTCACGCTCGTATTATAATAAATAGGATCTGGTTTGATATTTCTAGGAAATTCACTAAAATTAGTTTTAGTCGCACTACTACTTGCAATGATATCTTTATTCAGAGATTTCAGATTTGTCGCAGTCAATGAAGGATTCTCACTATGAGAAAAACTTATGAATGGTTTTCCGGTACTCTGCTGCAATTGCTGTTGCTCCATCAGTTTAGTGACGGGATTCTGTTGAAATTTTCTTCTCGAATGTCTTGTACTATTCCGGTTACTCGAATGACTTCTTCGACTTGTTGTACTTTGTCGTGTGGTTGTTCCACGTGTCATAACAGATCGTCGTTTAACTCGTCGCGGTGTCATCGGTTTCGGACTCATCTGAGCATCGCCGTGCTCGCTGTTTCCATCTTGAAATTCCAACATATCCGGTCGACCACGTATCGTATCAGCCGCCGGACCAAATTCAATCGAATAGAACGATTGACGATGCTTTCCTCCGCCACCTTTTTTACTGCCTTTCCTCACTAGTTACAGAAACGAAAATAAAATTAAACGGAATAGAAAAATAATGTTTTCAATAATTTTGTTTTTTTTTTTTAATTGTTTATTTTTTTACTTTAAAAATATTTAGAACACAACTAAAAACACATTAACAAAATAGTATCAAAAAATCAATAAGAACATAAACCATTTTATAGAATTATACATACTTCTTAGAACGCAAGTTAGATATATGTGCCTTGAAAAAAACTATAACAACAATATATTAGTTTACAAGCAATTACAGAGCACCAACAACCGAAAAATACAAAGTCCCAGGAAAATTTGGGAATAAGGAATAAGATTAGTACAAAATATAATACAAAAGTTTTACTAGCAGTTTAGATTCTAGACTTGAAGTGTATACATTTTGAAAAATTATTCAAAATTATAAGATTAACTATTTATTATTGAACGTGGAAAATAATACAAGGAATACAAATTTCATTTCGAAAATCACAAATGAACATTGTTAGGTCCTACATCAAAAACGAGAATTAAATTTAGTAATATATACATAAGACGTTACTCTTATATTATGCTTTTGAACATTTCAATAATAATGAAGTCGATGAAAAGAAACTCATTGATTACAGCTTGCAACAACTCATATGATTTTTTTGGTGTATGGTTTGTTAATAAAAAGTCTCATTCGTGTTTTGTATATATGACTTTTTATTTTATTAATTTTACAATAGTTTTGTTAACTATCTAATCTTATTTCTGATCTAATCATATCTCAGTCTATACTAAAGTATATTTAATAGTTGATATTTTGCAGTATATCATGCATTGGATATTAATTATAGAATTTTCAAACTAAAACCAACTAAAATCATTCTCTGCTCCTAAACACTAAAAAAAATTGTTTGAAAAATGAAAAATATTTTATATTTTAGGTTATAAATTTGGAATATTATGAAATGGTTTTTACTGGGTAAACAACTCTGCTTTCGCCGTTTTCAAATAGATGGTTTTAGAGGTAAATGAAGTCGAAAAAATAGCTCGTAGATAGCATTCAAAAAGTTTAGGTATCTGCCAGCATAATACCATCGTAACATGAATCGATTACATACCGTTACTCTCGATTGAAAATGTCAGTTTGCGAGCCAAATTCTCATCATTTGCGAAAAGTTTGAATTTTCTGCTTCAATATGAAGAAATCTGCGGGTGAGGTTTATCGAATGCTCTTATGGTGCGGCCGCTTTTAGTGAAAGAACGTGTCGTGAGTGTTTTGAACGCTTCAAGAGCGGTAATTTTGACATCAAAACCCAGTATAGCGGTGGAAGAGAGGTTTTCGAAGATACAAAATTGCAGGAATTACTTGATCAAGGCTCGAGTAAAACGCAAGAAAAATTGGATCATTAGAAGTGACTCAACAAGCCATTTCAAGAGCCGTTAAATCCATGGTATTGATTCAGAAGCAAGAAAATTGGGCGATGTACTGACCAATAGCCAGCAATGTATTTTCAGTCGTCATTTCAAAACTCATGAGCTAAATACTATTAGGTTGGCAACACAGTCACTTCGTTTTTTCCAGGAGATGGCTTCAACCGTTCTGCTCCATTGTAAACTTCAGATCGTATATGGTATTTGACAGCTGGTATTTCATAGATTATCCAGTAAAAAAAAAGTTTTAAGTTTTCTTGTTTATTTATTGCTTTGCATTGATTTGAAATGGAGATTCCAGACGGTGATTTTCGTCGCATTTGACTTTATTATTTCCAAAAATATAAAAACGCAATGCAAACTCGGAAAAAATTGTGTGATGTTTGAGCACCAGAA
This sequence comes from Nemotelus nigrinus, assembly GCA_947369275.1. NCBI lineage: Eukaryota > Metazoa > Arthropoda > Insecta > Diptera > Stratiomyidae > Nemotelus > Nemotelus nigrinus. The sequence goes on along the minus strand of OX376372.1, from coordinate 202,863,811 downwards.
TTTGATTTGCTTATTTTTGTTCCGGAGATTTTGACCTTAATGATACACCACGCTCTGGACGCCCAGCTGGTGGTGAGCAGCGTAGTATGACACAAGAGATTACAGTGAAGTTTAACATATCACATACATGCGTTGAAAGACATTTAAAACAACTTGGTTACGTTAGTAAGCTCGATATTTGGGTTCCTCACAAATTGAACGAAATCATCTCAGCAAACGAATTTTCATTTGGTATTCACTGCTCAAACGCAACGAAATCGATCCATTTCTGAGGCGAATCATAAAGAGCGATGAAAAATGGGTTTTTTTACGATAACGTCGTGCGAAAAAGATCATGGAGCAAGCGAGATAAGCCTGCACAATCGACATCAAAATCCGACTTTCATCAAAAGAAGATTATGCTGAGTGTTTGGTGGGATTTCAAAGGTGTTGTTTGTTTTGAACTGCTCTCAAGGAAACACACTTTCAATTCGAATGGCCAGTTATTAAAATTGGGCAAAGAAATCAAAGAAAAGCAGCCAGAACTGGCAACTCGCCAAAGCGTAATCTTCCATCAAGATAACGCCAGCCCCGATACATCTTTGGTCACTCGCGAAAAATTATTGGCGCTAGGTTGGGAAGTGATATGTCATCCGTATAGTCCTGACCGTGCACCATCAGATTATTATTTTTTCCGTTCAGTTCAAAACCATTTGAATTGAAAAAATATTCGATTAAAATGAGGCTGTCAAAATGAATTGGTTCAGTTGTTCATCTCTAAAAACAAAATTTCCTATGAAAGTGGAATTATTAAGCTGGCTGAAAGATGACAAAAGGTCATTGAGCCGCTCGTATAGACCAAGTGTTTATAAATCACCGCCATTACTCGATCCTGATAACGATACTGTACTGAGGTGTGAACATTGTTTCGGACCACTATCTTGTTGGCATAGTTTTCTGAGCACGGAGTGCTTCGCAGGGACGTATTGCATCCACAAAACCAGATTTCAATGGACATGGTTGTCTTACGCAATGGGAGTACCAGTAACATCTTTGTTCTTGCGTTAGAGCTCGCTGTCAAAGAGCTTGATGGAAGGCGAATAAATCATAAGGCCAGAGTGCCCAGCGTAGATGAAAAGTCGACACACTTTAATAATACTGTCATTAGTACTGCTGGCATCATCTTAGACAAAATGAAAGGGACTATCGTCATTAAATCAAGCCAGATACTGGCTTATGTAAATATTGATACCATTGGAAAACTTTAACTAGTTGTAAAATAATTCTCCATTCAAATCGGGCGGGCGACAGAAAAACTGGGACTGTATATAAACGAAGGAAGACGAATCTAATAGTGGCGTCATTTGCAGGAACAACAACTTAAGTTAGACAAACTATCTAAATCCTGTGCGGCAGATTTTATTGTAGACGGAAGCTTGAGGAACATTGTTTTCATTGGAATGGCATTGGCCAGAACGTTTGGAGCTTAGGGATATCAAATTGGATGACACCGGTTCGCACTAGCAATCGCGACTGCTGGAAAAACTTGCTGGAAAAACTTGCTGAAGGAAGCCAGAACTCTACCCCAGTTGTAGTGCCGATAAGGATGATGATTCTCTGAAGCATAATAAGACCAAACTGAAGCAAAGTAATTCCTGGCACTACCAGCGCAGTCGAATGCTTGATATTTCAAGCGTTTTTAGATAAGACGTTAAGTAAAGGATAGATTAAATTCAAAATATAGGCAACTGCCAAAAATCGCTTAATATAAGTATTTAGCTACTAAATTGAAAAGCTCGCTTTTCAGCAAGCCCTATTTTTCAAAAGAGTAAAAGAGTTAGTATGCGGGACTATCTTTTGAACAGATATGCTCGATGTGTGTTTTATAGAATCAACAAGAAGAGAACAAAACAGCAGCTACACACAAGATCCAAAAAAAAATAAAGCCGCAAAATAGTTATTCAGTATTTGCGATTTCGAATCAAATCTTATAAAAATAGCCCATAAAAACGAAAACACAGTGTAACTAGTTCACAGCTCACAAGCTTGGTCATTGAAACGAAAAATTGATATTTTTTAGGTGTTAGTGAACTGCTTTAAAATTGCCAGAATAAAAAAAATACGGAAAACCACTTCACTTTCAATTCACTTTAGCCATTAGTTTCAAACAAAACCACATGAAAACACACACTTAATTGAACAACATTTTTCCTCAAACAATACTTCAAACAATACATTACCACGAGAAATTTCAAATGCAATCATTTTTCATCTACTTCCTGCCAAAAAATTGTCACACTGCCGGTCTAAGTGACAATAAAATAGTATTTTTTTCTGTGTTTACGAGCAGAGTCTGTAATTATATTAAATTAATTACGCAATAACAATATATAAAGTCAGGAAAGTTTAAAACAAGCACATTGAGCTTATAGTGAACATTTGTTGACGACACAATGAATATCAAAAGCGAAATGTGCATGAAAAGACACGACAGGTGCTTGTTTGCTTGCTGGAAAATTATAATCAAATCAAATTTCGCGAAATTCGAAATCAATGATAAAAAGTGACTTATGCTAAATAGAAATGCCAAAAAGCATTTTATTATTCCAATTAAATGGTATATAATGGATTTTAGAAACTAAATATTTTGTGTAGTTGAATAATGATAAAGTAATGATGCATTAATATTTATATGTAGTCAAATAGTTTAGTTTATGTTACTTCACATTCATAATAACTGTTTGTTTGTAATTAGAAATATTTTCACATTTACGGTTCAAAACATTTTACAAACAATTTATGCAGAATAGTGTTTTTAATAACGTTCCAATAATCTTTCGATTTTAATTTCAAAACAATGCTTGGTTTTATTTTTACATTACACTGACAAAGAAACTATAAATTTATGACCAGTTTCAGTTAAAACTTCTACTGATGATAACGTTCACTCTTTCACAAAAATTTGATTCGATTCAATGAAGTAATTATGTTCATGGTAGCTTAATAATTCCAGCATATATTTATAATTTCTTTGCAAGATTTGAAAGCATATATCAACTAACGCATATTACATTTTATTATATCTATCGAACAGATTAATTAAATTAAAACATCAACATATATCATTTGACATATAGCAACATTAAAATACATACATAATTAAGTCCTATATTTCAATTTATATAAAAAAGTGTTTAGTGTAAAACAATCTAATGTAAATGAGGTGCATCATAATCCATATTTAGTTTTTTAAAAATGTGGCTAGTTTTTATCGAATGACAATTGTGGGAATAAGTATGAATGAAATTGTGGTGTGTCATGAAAGTTACATTGTGACTATCGTAAACTTAAGCACTGAAAATCATGTTTGTGAATTTTTAGGTTGTTTTCGCCTTGCAAAGTGTTACTATGTTTCCGAATACATAACTAAGGGATCTAGCTACTCAATTGTTGTCTAAATGGATGAAATATTTATGTTCTTAATCATGTTCAACATTATTCTACTCATGATGCATCGCTGAAGATTTATATATCTGGTTTTGATGACTCTCATTTGATGAATCACGATAAAATATATATAGTTACATACAATATAGACACAAAGCACTTAAAATAAGAAAAAGCGCGTTGAAAGACCGTTTAAAAAAAGTTATTGATTTTCTGAATCAAACAGTACATAGAATTAACTCTATGAATTAAGTCAGTTAAGTCATTCATCGATCGATTCTAAAAGCAGTTTCAGAATAACCTTAACTTTTAAAAGAAGCGCAGAAGCAGAAAGTTATTTTTACACATAAAGCTCCATATTTAAAACCTCAAGCAACTACAGTAGACTATTTTCTACAAATTAAGTTGAAAAAAACTACACTACCTATAAGTACAAATATTTAAACAGTCTTTAAATAATTCGATAAAAATTTTAATTTCACTTAAACAAATCACTGCTTTATGCAAATTCATATCGCCGTTAAGTTATGCCTGTTATGTATTTCAGCTGGATCCTATGATATCAACGGATTTTGAAATATATATATAACATCTATAGAAATCCTTGTCATGCATTGGCAATTTATTTTAATTTTAAATCAAATACCAAAGGTTATTGCTTTCAACAATAAATTTCACCTTTCGAAAATCAACAGAAATTTTACCGAGAAAAAATTCACCGCATTATCCTTTTCCACACAAAATTTCACGCGATAATGTACCGCTATCGCCACCTGATTGGCTATCGTAAGCAGATTAAGCAATTGAAAGTACCGTTGTCGCTAGCGATGGTTTTTGACGAGTTAGATAGACGAGCGATAGACGACCATCATAGAAAACCCCGGATTGAAGTGATGAAGAAAAGTGCAATTTGGTGCAATTTCAGAGGTGAAATTTCGGATTCATTATGGAAGTGAAGATCTTTGTAGGCGCAGTAATTTCTACTGATTTTAATACGTAGCAACTAAGGAATCCAATCCCGAGATTGGATTCCCTAGTAGCAACCCAATTAGCAGCGAAGAGAAATAGGAGATATAAACGTGATCCGATTAAATTTATGAAAGAAATTATCATAAAGTCGTCGATTGAACTACAGCATCACAATCCATGGATTGGTGACAGACATATGGCTACAAGAAACGATGCCGGATGAGTGGCGAAAAATTGTTATATGTCCCATTCACAAGAAAGGAGATAAACTGCTATGCGAAAACTACAGGGGCATATCACTACTTTGTACGTCGTACAAAATCTTGACAAAGATTTAGAGTTAAGGATTTCCCATCACGCTGAGAAAATTCTTGGTGAATATCAAGGTGGTTTCAGACGTAGAAGATCGACAACTGACCAAATATTTACGGTCAAACAAATTTAGGAAAAATGCTGGGATTCAACATTGATGTCCATCAAATAATCGTCGATTTCAAACAAGCGTACGACAGCATCAACCGAACTGCATTATATAACATCATGCTGCAGTTCGGAATCCCAGGAACCTTGGTACGACTGGTGAAAATGACCATGACCGACTCCACGCCACAAGTGCTGATTCAGAATAATATGACCGACTAGTTTTCGACGAATACAGGGCTAAAACAAGGGGATGGATTAGCTCCGGTACTCTTTAACTTAGCACTTGAGTATGGCATCAGAAAAATCCCCGTTGACACGAGAGGAACTCTATTATTTAAGTCGACACAGCTAGTAGCTTACGCTGATGACATCGACATTATGTCACGTTCGTTCAACGACGCCAAGGAAGTATTTGCAGCTCTAGGCGAAACCGCCAAGGAAGTTGATCTTCAAATTAACGGACAAAAAACAAAAATTATGACTCAATCAAGGACGAAAACATAAGGAGGAAAACATAACGATAGGGGACTACAACCCTGAAATCGTAGACAACTTCGTGTACCTAGGGACGAACCTCTCGAAGGATGGGAATGAGCTTGACGAAATCAAACGACGGATTCAATTAGCCAATAAGACATTTTTTTCGGTGCTTTCCACTTTGAAATCTCTATGCGTACACAGAAATACGAAGCTTCGCATATATAAAATAATTATTAGACTTGTGCTATGCTACGGAAGCGAAACCTGGACAATGACCCAGACGTCTGAAAAAGCCTTGAATACGTTCGAGAGAAGAGTATTGCGAAGGATCCTCGGTCCAATACGGGAAGAAGATGGATGGCGAATCCGATACAACAACGAGCTGTATACCATATATGACGAGCCGGAAGTCTCTACCGTCATACGGCTACAAAAATTGCAATGGGCTGGCCACGTCGAACGAATGAGCGACAATCGATTCCCCAAACGGTCTCTCAAGGGGCGAAAGAGCGGAGCCAGTCGGTAGGTCACGCAAGCGCTGGGAGGATTCGATAGCTGCTGACAGCAGGTCACTTCTGGGAGCACCGAACTGGAGGACGCGGCACTGAACCTAGACAAATGGAGGCGAAGAATTAAGGAGGCTAAGGCTCGATTCGGGCTGTAGTGCCTCGATGATGATGATCACCAATCAATTATTGTTTTACAATATTATTTGCATAATGGTCGAGTCCGTTCTTTTCAAGTAGACATTTAATAAGATAGGAAAATTAATTTTGAAGAAAATAAACTCGTGTTAAAAAGTAAATTTCAGTATATAGAAGAGTGTGCATCTCAATGGGAAACTTTATGAACCTAGAGATCTATAAAAATTTGTCCTCGCTACGATGTTAGATATCTACGAAGGGAATTATCATTCGTTATCATTTGTATTTATGAAAAAGTAAAAACGTAATAAAACAGAATTCGGAGAAAGTAATATTGGTCCAACTTCGGAGCAGTAAGTACCTTGCCAGATCTAATATATTCAAATCAAGAGAAAAGACTTCTGAGATTACAATCATAAATAGTAAAAATACATTTTTATTCGATTGGTAACTCGAGTATCTATCCACATATGTATGGCCCACCAATAAAGCTTATTGTTTCTTATTATATTTGTTCAGATTAGAAAATTTAAGAGACAAACAAAAATATTGCTACTTCGCCACTCAGTAAAGGAATTTTTAAGTTTATTTTTCTTCAACGGGTGAATAACACTTTGTCTTTTCCAGGGGCTTATCCATCTCATCTTCAAGGACCCACTTGGGGAGCGTAGAGATAGCAAAGCGCCAGACCAGCTTCCGTTGGGTGTGGATAAAAAGGTGATCCGCTATTGTCGACTAAGGGCAATTACGACCTTTTCTAGGGGACTCTGCTCCAGGGGCAATAAATTATTCTTCGCTTCGTGAATACTTGGCCATCACCGTTTTGACAGGTCTCTGGACTGCTAAAACTGCTAAACCTTTTTCAATTTATTTTAGAACTTTCTAGTGACCATCAACTTTTTTTCTAGGTGAAAACTATTCAGATGTTATACACGGATGTTATTATATGCGCTACGAGCAATAAAGTTCCGAGATTGTTGAATAGAAATAGGAGAGCACCAAAATAAGGATTTTTTTTAAAACGATGAAATAATTTTATAGAAGAATTGCATTATTCAACAGGTAAACTTCAGTGTCCAATATATATTTTTCAAAAGATTCATATAAGTTAAACTATAGATGGAAACCCAACTGCTGTTTCTGTTAAGAAACGTCCTCAATATCTTTAAAAAAAATTATATCAAATAGACTGCCTATTGATGTTATAAAACAGGTATATTGAGCCAGTAACTCGTGAAAATTATGTATATTCAAATAAATATATTTAGCCGGTTATCAAGATGAGTAAATTAAGGAAAGCAAATCAATCAGAGGAGAAGTAAAAAGTGATAGAAACAGAGCTAGTTCACTCTACATCGCTACGTTCTGTAGGTGCGAAATAATAAACTGAATTTTAGCTAATAAGCAGTAGTTCTTGAGTATAGCTTATTTAAAGCATATATGTCATAGTGTTATGAAATATCAAGAAGGAGTTGGTTCCAAACCCAATAACTTCTTCTAATATTTAGCCATCACACTCTAAACTGACTAAATTTGCATAGAATAACCATTAATAGAGATACCGTTGCTATTTTCCTGCCAATTATATGGTTCTGGTTCAGCTAGCAGCTCAAGCAATATTATCATCTTTTATAGGAAAAACTTTCCCGTTTGATGAAAATATTCCAGTTGAATCCAAAATAGGACACGTGGGTTTAAAAGTGTTTTTAATATATGAAATATCCATTCACCCAAAAGTCAGCAATTTAAAAAAAATCCTAATACTAAAACTAAGTCTACATATAACCGAAAAAATCACAGTTTGGATGCTTGGAATAAATTGCCAAGTTTCAAAGATACAAAATTTCCATGAAAATACCAACAAAAGAAGTTAGTTAGCAGTTAGTTTCCTAGTTGCTTGCGATTTTACACAAACCAACATCAAACTACATCGATAGACAACAATAAACCATTCAAACATCCAATTGAAATTAATTAATTTGTTTTATTTGCGCAAATGCGATAGATTTGGGCTTAATTTTAAAACTTACGAAAACTTAACAGCTAAACATAATCCATACGCTACGTATACATCTTACTAACTAAAATATAAGTGCATGTATTTCAAAATAATAAATACGTTCCACGCATGTATGTTTATGTAGTTGAGTGCCCGTGTTTGAAACTATACTACATATTTGAGCACTCGGTCTTAACTTTCTTATGAAAATTGCATTAACTATCCTATAAGTGTAGGTATTGTAGTTTTAACAAAAAAAAAATACACGATCTAACTAGCAAAATATTTTGATAAAATTCAAGAACGCGTAATTATTGAAAATATAATTGGTACGGGCTAGATGTAATTCGTATTTTTGAGTTACGATTTATTCCTCTTACTCTTCAATTTATAATCTATCAGTAATTATATTTATATTTGCATTATCACAATAGGATCGTGGCCGATGATTGTTACGATTCGCGTTTTGTCGATTTCGGCTCCGATTCGATAATCGATCTTGTGATTTGGCCCGAGCAATGTATGCATCATCGTAGCCAGGCGGTGCATCGCGAATTTGATCACAGAAATTACCAGCTTGTTGCTGAACGGCGCGATCATGACGACGTCGAGCGGATATCCGATTCAAATTTGGCGATCGCGTTACATATTGATAAGGCATAACATAATTTTCAGTGCTTTCGGGTGACACATCAGGATATGGTTGATGGATTATATGATTGAAATGATGATGAGACGGCGCTTGCTGATGCGGATAGTAATATTTCTGATGGAAATTACTATTTTGTGAATGCGATGGTGGCGGTGGAGGTGGACGAGAATGTTCATTACGGTATTCATCGTGCCACTGTGCAGGATGAGATCGCATGAAAGGATTTACAATGCCGCGAATTTGATTCGTTGAATCGTTTTTCGGTTCAATGATAATATTATTATTCATACTGCTACTAACCGAAGAGTTTAGATTGTTATTATTGTTATTACTGGTTATGGTGTGTGTACTCTCGCATAACGGATTCACCATGCTATTATCATGACCCGACATTAACGGTACTGGCTTTTGAAACGGTATATATGTATTTCCGCTTTGATCAGCAGCAGTTTGAAATGTATTCAACGTAAAACTTTCGCGACTATCATCTAAATTGGACATTAGTTGTTCTGTTGAAACTTGTGTGTACTTTATTTCAGGACGATTAATGAAACTACTGTAATTCGATGCAGCAGAATTTTTACGCGGTAGAATTTGCGCGATTTTCGTCTGCTGTTTTTGATTTAATGACGATGGTGGTAGTGGTGATGATGGTGGTGTTGATTTCGGGTTAGTAGCACTATCTTTATTTAGTTGCGTATTAGATTTTTCAGCACTTATTGCAGTGTTACTATTATTATGCTTATTTGATAGCATTGTTGTACTAGCTGATGTCGGTATACTAGAATAGCTCACGTACATCGGATGTACACAGGTATGTTGTGGACTTTTCGCATCACCACCCATGAAATCGACTGCAAATAAAGTTTATACAATTTTGGTTGGTTTGTTGCTTTTGCTGTTCTCTTTTTTTTTTGGTATTATATTTGTATTTTTTTGATTTGCCTAAGTGATGTTACATAGACTAACGCTCAAACGTATACTCCAGAAAGAATTAAAGTCCTGCAAGTAGCAGGTAAATTTTCACTTTTTATTTAATATTGTTTTAAAATTTGAAGTAGACCCAATACTATCGAACTTTGGTGTTTCTTAAATTTTACTTAAATATATTTGAATGAAAAAAGAATTATATTTACAAAATAGTCAGCACAGATTTTTTTTGAAAATGCGCAAATCAATTCAGTCATTTGTGTTACGAAGAGTAGGAAGAGTAGTCACTCGATATTTCTGATGGATTTTCGAACTAGTATCAGTATAGGAGTTACTGCAATATATTAATTTGTATTTTTCCAAGCAGAGTAAATAAAATCAAGTGCATCAATTTAATTTGAATTATGTACCAATACAATTTAAGTCAAATTTTGAATTTGAAGAGCGGCTTTTCTATCAGAAGCAAGATAAATTTCAATTTCTTGACACATATCGATATTTCTAGGGTGAATTGTCTTGTTCATCAGTGTTTATTTATCTGTCAACCTGACAGAAAAAAGAAAAATAAACTAAATTGTCGAAAAAGCTAAAGCAGGATAGTTAAGAAAAAGGCTACGTGACTTACATTTAATTCAAAGCAACTTTATTCTGACAGATTAGTATATACAATTTATTCTAAACCGAACAAGTTCTGAGAGGAGACCAACTGGTTGGGTCGTTTGAACATAATATTTTCGCCATCCTCCAGCAGGCGAGAAGCAGAAAAGGATTAAAGGTTATACTTATATTGAACTTGAAATTTCTAGTGGATAACATAGCAGTTGAACTGGTCTTCTGACTCTGGTCCGCTAGTTTCCACATAACTCGGGGTAAGGATTCTTTCTTCATGGACGATGATATTAGCAAGGAGTATCACGTTTATGATGACGTACCACCCACAATTGCTGAAAGTGCTCCATATTCTTGCTTTTCAGAAATTTCTACAAGAAATGTAGACGTTGTTTCCCCCGTTTTTGAACAATGGCATCAGAGGAATCTGTTGATTCATCAGGGAAATTCTGTAAAAATATTCCAGTTCAATTATTGAGCATATTACGAGTTAGTAGCCTCAGGTTGAGAACATTTTCTGCTTCGGTTCGGTTTTTAAATTCATGTCCTACGCCCTATTATCACCCGAAGTACTTCTTACACACTGCGTATAAGACGCTCGTAAAATTCACCCATCAAAGCGCTCACTCAGTAATATACTCTCATATTATTTGGTTTTATGAAAGTAAATTATTAAATTGTTCCGAAGTTAGAAAATTGACAAAATCGGCAAACTCTTGAGACAACCGCTTGAAATTCTTTGCGTTGTCTGAGATAATAGTGATTGGAATGCGTTTTCGGGCAAAGAAACGCTTCAAGCCCCGTAAACATGATTCTGCTGACAAAATGTAGACAACTCAATGCACCGTTTGAGCGACGGCACATGTCATCAGAAAAATATATACTTTACTCATTATACTTTCGTATTTTAAAATACCGTCGAAGTGCTAATTCGTTCTATCGATAATGGCGAAAATGATGGAGACGGAGTCTTTGCCTTGAGTTTTCGGCAAACTAAGCATCCTTTTAGCACAGTTTTGCATGGAACACTCGGTCGTACGTATCCAAGACTAGTCGCATAGTAAAATAAGATCTTTTTGATAGAAGTATAGGATAAATCATTTCATAGAATTCGTAGCCCAAGTTCTCCGGCTTAGTGATAATCCGAATTACTCCGTCATTTCCAAGTTCTGGATGAAGGATCAATATGTTTGACGATACCGAATCGTTAATATTAGCAATAGTATTTCGGTTACATATTCAATTAACTGAAAATGTTTGATACAGTATAACTCTACCGTAATAATCTCGTTTGCTTTTAATCCTTTCGTTATAAACCTGTCATATTTTTTGTTGTTTTATTGGTGAAATTAAAAAATTGATGACGAGATGGAAAATGTACGCAGTAGTCTGCAGAAATCTCTTTTAGCAGCTGAATTTTTCTAAGCTCTACAGAGATGTTAATACATGAGAATCTTTTTTCGACGCTACAAGTTCAACTAAACGCACAACAGATTGCATTTGAAGAGCCCAAGCCATGGGCCAAACCACCAAAGAAATGTATGTTTTTTATTGTTGCAAGGACATTCCACGTGCAAGAATATCAGCTGGATTTGACACACCAGCGCAATGTTGCCAATCGTTGCCTTTACGCTCGCTGTGACATAAGGTTCCCCTTTTTTTATAAAGCAATCTGACTGTCAGTCCACTGGTAAACATTATCGAGCGTAATGGTTAGACCCCGAATGAGATAATTTTTCAACCATTTGCGATTAAACTCGAGTTTGGGATGTTTGATCTCTTCCTGGCCGTTGCTTTTGACAGGTGCGGTTCTTTCCACAGTTTCGAAAGATTTGAAGGAAGTGGTTGGTCCCATTCTAGCTTATCCTTGGAAAATAATCTTCCAACGCACGATAAACGGGCCTAACGGGTCGAAAATTTTACCCAAAAACATCAATCGAGCGCTTAGTACTATATAATGGTAATTCCTTTAGAAATGTTTCCACCGAATCGGACTCTATGACAAATTCATCACTGATGATTATCCAATGAAAACCAAATATTTTCTGACTACGCGGTGTAATGTTAGACATCGTATTTCGCACAATTGCATTGCTACTGTGCCATTTTTGCATTTGCTTCGATGTATACTTCATAATCGAGTTAACTTTATCATACACCATGACAGCTTTTTCTTCATCATCAATGTTGCTCTAAGTGATAATTATTCTGTTGTGGGATATTGAGTTTCATATTCGTTAAGATCGCGTCTTATCGTTGCACCCAACAGCACAAAGTACATTTTACTTCAAACGTTACACGGGTCATTCGACATTGAACTAACGGCGGCAAGCAGGAAAGGCTCGTGAGAAACCTTCTAAACTAAACAATCCGAGAATATCATTTTCACTCTTGTGAAGTATTATCTTTATGAAAGCATTTTCAATATCAGCTGTTAGACCGAACTATCCAAAGTCGAAAATTAAGCAAAACGCTTAATATATCTGGTAGACAATTTTAACCTGCAGAGGAGCATTCGTTCAAAGAGGTATTTTTGATAGTATGCGCGGACGTGTCGAAAACAATTCGCCATTTCGTAGTTGTTTTATTTTCTCACAAAACATGGTCGATGAGGCATAAAGTAAACACATTGATCTTGATCTAACTTAGAAGCTTCCTGCTGAAATCTTCCTTAAATGTAATCCCACATTTTGCAGCTGCAATGAAGTAGTTAAGTTGGGTCTGCAGTTGATTTTCTTATCAATCCGTGTACTTTCAGAAGGACGTCCTTCGCTTTTCGACTCTGGTATCATTTTTTTATTTCTCTAAATTAATCGGGCTTGATAAGGGTTACATTTTTTCGGTATAATTCAAGAGAGTTTTAGCATTACTACTGTTTCCCTTTCAATATCCACCAAAAAAGGATGAAAAATAACACTTTTGGTTGTTTCAAACGATTCATTCAAGTAGCCACTTATGCCTGAGTTGTAAATAAGGCCTTAAATTGCCCAAACAAAAGCAGACTCTATTCGTAAAATTACTTGAAATTCAACTAAATTTGCCAGTAATTACATCCCACTAATAGCCAGAACCAATTAATAAATTGATTCTCTCTTCAGGAGAACCATTAGCTATGGCATCAGTTAATTTGAAGCGAGAAAAATCCATTTGTCTTGCCCTTGGCTCTAACAAACAACCAATACATATCTCGAAATCTCAATTGCATTCATTGATATGTACTAGTTTTCGTTACGTTGACTAGTAACTTGTACCTGTACTATATTCAAAAAAAAAAAATATTTTCAAACCGAAATGACTGATAATTGCATTCTGCGTGAAGACTCTCTTTTATGCATCCATGATGACACGTATAAATAGTGGTTGGTTTGCATTCTACTTTTACACACGTACAATTTGCAAGTCCCCCATTTTCGAGAGCAGAGAGCTCATTGAATGCAAATTGATGGTGTTACAGCTACATGATTGATGCTGCATAACGATGCTATGATCTTACAGCTCCAAATAAAATTTTAAGCTTTGCTTCAAATTTTGATCACACAAAGAAGTGAAATTAGTGCTGTTACCATTAAAACACCGACTTCCTTTTACCAAGCAGTTTTTGGCGCAATAACTGAATCTCGTACAATGGAAGCATCTACTGGCTTTACTAAATAATTGCTTACACTGGGTCACTCAATGACCCATTACACTATGCAGCTGAGTGTGTGTCAGTTTTACAAAACAACAGCAGTTTTTTGTCTATCTGTTTTTTGTCTATCGAAGCTTTCTGGATTTAATTTCGCCGGCATTGACTTTTCAATCGGGTGGATCTAATTTTTCAAATATCTCAACAGAACCTGGACTTGTTTGTCATCATCGATTTCAAATGATCCGTCAATGCTTTCGTTGATACTGGTAATATCATTTTCACTGCCACTAACAGGATCATATTTGTACCATCGATAACAGTTTGTTCTGAATTCGTTAGGGAAATATTTAACGAGAATGGCTTTAAGCATTGTGGTGTACTATGGGGGCAGGAACACCAAGTGCAGTTAAACAGCGTGTCGAGTACATGAGACTGTAGTGGAGCCGGCGCAAACCAATACTGTTGTGACTATAAGTCGCAGACGAAAATATTGCAAATATTTGCCGATAAGTTTCTTTCTGCCTCCGAACTTTTCTAATGACAGTGCGATAGGGTGATGCGCGCTGATAGCGATGAGTGGGAGTGAAACCTTTAATCGTTTGGTGGACCAGTTAGTACCGACTGCAAATAACTAAACTTTTCTGCGCCACTAATATTCGAGTTCTCAGACACAGTCATTCGAAACTATTCCCGAAAGGGGAGCCAATCCCAGTAATCACCAGAAAATTTCCTGAATGTGAGTTTCTGCATGCAGTATATTTTTCTCCTTAAAATCCTAGTATATTTTTCGTTCCTAGCACATCTATGTCGTTTGCTGGAGATATGGTGGCACCTTGCTGAATGTAATATTTTTTATACACAGATCACTCTTGAAATTTCGACAATTGTCAAGAAATTTAAATGTATCTGGCTACTAAAGAAAACAATGGCCCTTATATCCACATATTTAGATTTAAAGGCTTGACATAATTGATTCAGGTTCAATCTACAATTTAAATGTTCTAAAGTTACATTTTAGTTCGAATGAATTTGTACATTAGTTGAATTAATCTTAAGTGCTTACTTTTTGTTTGAATTAATAAAAGTAGTAATAATTTCCGTCTCTTTATGGATAATATACCTTTGAGCGATAGTGTACATATATATATGATGAAAATAATTCGATTATTTTATAATAATTACATAAAATGTCATATATAATGAGATAATGCAAAAAGTTCTTGTTTATTTTCATGTTATTTACAAGAGACAATAAAATTCATTTACTCAATAATCTGCTTTCTTTGGTGTATTTTTCTGAATAATATATTAAGTGTGTTTAGAAGGAAATGATTCGTAGGATATTGGGAGTCGTGATTACTATTTTAAAATTGTTAGTTTAAGCTTTGCTTTCATTAAACTAGTATTAGCGATTTACTGGAAAAGTGTTATGAAAGAAGATAGAAGAGTGTGATTTTTAGAAGCATGCTTCTACTAAATACTGTTCCGTTTCAATCGACTTTAAAGTCATTGCAGGATTTGTAATTGATAATTTATGGAAATTTTGATATTCGCACTTTAGATAAACAAAATGATCACAAATTCTGCAACAAACTTTCGAATATTCATGTATTTACGATCGATTACTAATACGATTTTTCTATCTACTAAATAAATATTCTATTAAACTATTGACCAAATATAAAACAATTCAAAAAGTACTTACATCGATCATCTTCGTCTAAAAATATTATTGCTATTAAAATAGCGCCCAAAATGGCAAGAACCTAAAACCGTAAAATAATAGTAATTAAAAAAAACTATAGAAATATTTATGTAATAATTTACCGCTAAAATACATTGTACTCCTGAATGTATAATTTCGACTATTGGATAGTCGATTAAGCAATTATCAACTTGTTCTGGACGGACTGGGCGGATGAGATCTTCAGTAGTTATATTTGTTGGATACGTTGGTATGCAGCCATAGCCGTTCACTTCGAACCATGATACGCTACCTGTACCCAAGTTTAGAATATCGCTGTCCTAAAATCGAATTAAATTTATTGTAGAAATCGAATGAAATTTATTGAAATATAGAGAGTAAAATAAGTAATAACTGCAATATCCTTCACTGTGCAATTAATCAAAATTGCTAAAAAAAAAGGTAGCACTCGAAATAGATACATAAATAAAATAAATAAAAATTATAGGAGTGAGATAATATTTTCACTCTTTTATGAGTTTTCCTCATTTTGATATTAGTTTCGTATCACTTTAAAATAATTCAAAATCTTTTATTTTTAAAATCTTCATATTTCTTCTTGTGACGGCTTAATTTTTGTCTGTCTTTGGGTTGGTTCTTGTGACTCCTCTGTCTTTGGTTTTGACAGCCCAAAATACGACATGACATATTCAAAAATTCAGGGAGAATTAAGTCCAAGCAGAATATGAAAACTTGAGTGCAATAGATGAAAATGGCTAACAGCGGGCCATATTCGTTTTAATGAAAAAATTTTTTAGAATTAATTTTGATGGTGTTTTATGCATCCATATTTGATGAAAAATTTTATAATTTTTCTTCAAGGTCAATTTAGATAGCTTTGTTCAGATTAATAGACAAAAGGGGGTGGGACTACCAAGGATAGCAGGTAAACAGAAGCATGTTTAGTTCCAAAAACAAACTGTTTGATTTTAAAAACGCAGAGAATCACGAGCCCACAATCTGTGGTTCAGGATAAATAACGACTGGTGTCAGAAGTGGAATTTTTTTACGTTTCTGAATCAATAAGTGGATATAATCAGATTTTTGAACTGTGAATTTGTGAAAAACGTGGACATTCATGAAAAAGATGCGTACTGACTGAGAAATGAAAACTTTCTGTAATGATCATTGTGAGAAGTAGTGTTAACTCATTGAAGAACAAGGAGGAGCAAATAAGAGGGGGGTTGTGAGAACATGATTGAGAATGGAAAGCATTGCGCTTCTTCATGTGAAATAAAGAAAAGAGCCAAGTACATGCTTAGGAAGGACAAAGTTGTGTAGAAAAGAGGCCGATAATGGATCTGCTGTTTAAAATGGCTACTTATATGCAGCGAAAGTCCTTGAAATTTGATCAATAAACACTTAAATCAGCAAACTGACAAACTGGATTAGTTGGTCTTGAAAAAAGCGTGCAATAGTACGCCGAAATCGAGCCACAATTCCAAAGCCAGTCGAATAGTCAATCTGCAGAGGTAAAACAACAGCTAAATACTCAAGCTAAAGAAATGATAGATCAATTCAAGCAACGAGGGCAGAAGCTGGTAAGGATGAAAGCAGCGTCCAAACTGTTGGAGCTCATATGCCAGAACCAACTATCAGAAAAGTATTCAAAGCATCGATTTTCGAGATAGCTGATCCAAGAACCCCTGGATCATCAACAGAAAGGAATTCGAAGCATATTCAGAGTATAATCGTAGGAATAATCGGCAGCGTGTAACCACATAGTGCCACTAAAATGAGCGGTAGCAGATGTTTTTTTACACAGTTCCAGTGGAGAATCAACCAAGCTATCATATTCTGATTGATTTTCTCAACATGAGACATTGTGAATGCCATTTGAAGGAAGTTTATTAGTCGCAGTTAAGGACGCGTTACAAGAGCCAGGAAAAACATCAAGTTCTGGACATCGGAAGATTAACACTTGTATCTTATCATACGCCAGATTGAGATGAAACTGGGAAGAGTCGCTTCATCCAAGAAGTATGAGGTGGGGAAATTTAGAAGGTACTTCGGTTGGAGATAAACTGATACTTAAAGTTGCTTTGGCGTCCGTATTGACTACGAATCAGTGAAATAGGCGCCTCGTGGCAATGTTACAGTTTGTGAAGTGCACGAATAGTGAGGCCGAGGAGCAGATATCACCAGGTAATCGAAGACGAAGAGCTTTAATGTTGGAATTGTGGAGAAAAGGGTAGTAAAATGGAAGCCGGTGTATTGCAAGGAATGTGTACACCTAAGGACGGCTACCATTGGAAAAACATTTTGAGTAAACAGGCAATGCCGCAAGAAGTATGAGCCCAGGTACCGCTAGAGATGCCCAGCAAGATGTAAGCAATCAATGATAGATTAGCCGAAGAACAAGGGTTGGTCCTATAACCATCACCACTTCCAAGCTAAATTTTTGTGCGAATGGAATGTCAAAGGCAAGTCAATAATGAATAAAGTCAATAATGAAGTTTGTAACATCACCATCGACACCAGAGCTGCTAGGTCCATCCTGAGAGAGGATGTGGTTAAGTGCTAATTGTTTTTGTGTCTTATTTGAGGCCAATTTGGCTTGAATAACGGGCCTAAGTTGGCCTAAACTAGTTACCGAAACAAACCGTCAAGTCACACGATGTTAGAGCTACTACAACTTTTTTATTATTACCTATATACGTTAGATAGAATGCGTTAAAACCATGAGATAGAAAGCGTCTTCCTTTTCGAAATTTCCCTTTGCATGTATTCTAAAACTTCTCATTCGAAAAAAAAATCAATGAATAGTCTCTTAACTAACAGATTTTTATTCTGCTTGGGCAGTAATGGCCCAAATAGAATAAACGCTTTTACCTTTTGAGCTTAAAGTAAAAAAAAAATGAAAAAAAATGTAAATTTATTGATAATGAAAATTATAACATTAAGTGGCTTTTATATTTGGATTTGAGCAAAGGTAAAAATAAAGATCCAAGTACAAATATATATTTTTGTATGTTTTTAAACAGATATCTATCTTGGAGGCTGAATTTGAGGCGTCCCATTGTAAATCTTTCATATAATTCTACCAGCAAGGTTTTGCACAGAGGAAATCAACTACAACGAACTTATGGAATCTTCCAACAAGATCGCTTTTGATAAGATGGATCATTAACTTTATTGGAAAAATTATCCATTTGCAAATCTCCCAACAATTTCTTAGTCGAAATGCTACATGGATTCACGCAGACAACTTGTATCTTTTTGTGGTGCACGGTCTTGGGAGATTACCAGATCTTCAGGTGTTTCCCAGGGGAGCCACTTGGGTCCGCTTCTTTTTGTTTTGTACATTAAAGATATACCGTCTGTCTTGAAGATTTAATATATAATACTGTATGCAGACGATTTCAAAATGTTCGAAAAAGCTTCCAATTCGGAGAACTGGCTACAAGCTGACCTTAATAATATCTCAATCTGGTGTGGGACAAAGCGATTGTTAACCACCATAGACAAATGTTCTGTTATATCGTTCACGCGTAAATCAGTTTCATTAAAATTTGAGTGCTCTTTGAAAAGTACAGCCAGTTAAAGTACTCGATTTCGGAGTACTTCGGAATAGCTCATTTACTTTTGCCAATCAATCAGTATACATGCTTTATTTGGGCACCTTATCAACAAGAGCATATTTTCCGCATCAAATCAGTTCAAATTTTACCTGCTTTACCTTGGTCTCCATCGATTGTCTCAAACTTTTAGCTATGGACAGACTCAAAACCAGACACCATAATAGTAATATCTTCTTTACTATTGAATTTCTCACTAGAAGACTTTCTTTAGACCGAATCTTAAGCCAATTACGGCCTAAATACAGATTTTTAAAGATCGTTTATAAACTAGAGAAAAAGCAGAGGGCCAAGAATGGAACCATACGGAACACCAGAAGTGGTATAAAAAAAGAGATGAAGAACATAAGTTAAGAGTTATTAAGCAAGCACAATAGCGTAGTTAAGAGAAAAACCAGGAGTAAAGTAGACCCGAGACACCAAACCTATCCAGCTTTGAGAGAAGGATGGTTGACCAAACCGAGACTGTTGACAATGGCTTTACATATTACTTCCACTTGCATTTGCTGGTTAATAGCGGAATTAAAATAGTATTTGCGAACGATACTGTAAGTAATCCTTGATACTGTCAGGGTTGCCAGATTGGGAAATTTTGTCTCCAAAATGGGAAAAACTAAAAAGCCGGAGGAAATTTCAGGAACACGGGTTCATAGAGATTTTTCGGAGATAGGATTGGGAAGAAAGTTGGCTAAGTTTCAGAAAAAAATGCAGCATATAAGACGAAATACTAAGTTTAAAAAATACTTATAAACGAAGATACACTGATGAAAAGAGCGACATACCATCGGAACCACAGCTGATGCTACTGTCTAAATAACTTGGTAAATATCCTATTTTCAAGAGGTTCATACGAGGCAAATACACACTAAAAAGGTTTGCAGAGGACATATCGAAATTATATGAAGAATTATGATGGGAAGGAGAGAAGAAAGAAATTATGAGAAATGAAGCACGCAAACAGCTCACACGTTTCTTGTGGCGACGAAGTGGTATAGATTCATTGCGTCTTCTGACACCTTTTTGGTATAAGAGGGCAAAATTTGATACATCAGTAGATCAGTCTCTATGTCTAAGCTTCTAATTGTACGGCGCATTGCGTCTAAAAAAAACATCGAAATTAAGAAGACTTTCATTTACGTTTAGAACTCTGAAAAAAAAACCAAAATTCGGTATTAAACAAAAAATTATTAACTGGCAAGCGGGTGATACTGATTTTGGTTAGTTTCAGTTGTGGCGGTGACTTGGTGCAGGCGAGTTTTTTTTTGATCCATTACGAATCGGAACCTCTGAATATTTAACCTGTACAAATTTTTTGTCAAGCTTATTGAAAGCAGCCGTAGTTTCATTATCGCCTATGAATAGTGATATACCCTGTATCTGAATAAAAGCATCGACGCTGATGAATCAATATTTTGTTGTCTCATCTCTTATGGAGTTACACCACAGTAGAGAGCGAAAATTTAACGTTTATTTTTGCAATTTTTTTTTAAGTGGAAGGAAAAGTAAAAAAGTATTTGTTTTTAAGGATGTTGTTAAACATGCTGTGAACTTTAAAGGAAAAAATTGCTTGTTAAAAAATTTCACCAAATTGCTGCCCAACAGCCGTTTCTACGGAATGGTTTTTTTTTTGGAGGGGCTCCGCGGCACGCAGTAGAAGTGCACCAAAAATTAATCTGGAGCTAAATAAAAAAAGTTGCTTTAACTGCATTATTATAGCTATAGAAATACGTAGGGGATTTTGAAAATATTCATTTTTGTAAAATTGACGAGCATTTGAAAAAAAAGTTCATTTTGCTACCAAAAAATGGGCACTTATTTGTATCTAGAAAATCGAAATATTAACTTATCGAAAATTGGCTACGTATTTCTATGCGGAATGTTGTTTTAAAGACTTGATATTAATTTGGAGTGAAAAAATAGAAAATTATTTGAGTTATGCTGCGTGCCGATTTGAAAAAACGTGTTTCGAGAAAAAAGCGTTTAAAGTTTTGACTAGTGTTTTGAACACGAGTCAAAAGGACGCTGTACTAACGTACTTTGTGTTCAACATGCTTGAAAATATTTCTAGCGGCTTCTATTAGTGCATATGAGAAGCTAGAAATCGAATGGTAAGACATAATGCTCTACCCAACGAGCAGGTGTCGTTTTTACGGCAGGTAGTCGTTTCGGGGCAGTAGGGAGGGATCGAGAAAGAGCTCGAAATTTCAATGAAAACGATTTCTGGCAGATATAAAACCGTTCGTCTCTTATTCTAGAGGGTTCAAAGGATTTTTTAAGCCCATAAATGGAAAATCGATTCTTTGAAATTTCTACTATGGTGTAACCCCTTATCGAATCATTTTCTACTGGAAATGAATAGTAGTTATAAGATATTTTCAAAGTATAATTTTACGCACGTTATAGTCTTTGAAAACTGTCTAAAGAGGAATAAAATAATTTACAGTTTAAATGAAGTTTTGGTAAAAATTATATTAAAGTATATCATTTGGATTTTTGCTTCTTTTCCACGCGTAACGCACAATGAATCGCTGAATCGAATTTATTTAAAAGTCGAATAGTTATTTATATTCAAAGCTCAGTATTAAAGAACAGTTTTATGTGCTACATACTTATAGCCGATAAAGTTTATGAATCAAGCCGTAAATTATGCCACTCCAAAAAAAAAACGCACCTACTGACGTAAGTCATTCAATCATAAAAGGTTTCGATACGCGTCATACTCACTAAACCGGGATGATTCGGTAGTCTTACTAGATTAATAGCTAATTAAACCATTAAGTAATTACTGGCTATTAATCATCATTATTTCTTCTTCGTCAAATTAACGAAACAGATGAGGGCTAATATTCCTGCGTTGCTATTATATTACTTAATTGCAATAAACTACCATGAAAACCAAAACAATATCAAAAAATATATATGTAGATACATTATAAATCTGACGTTCTAAATGCGACTTATTTCAATTATTTCAAACTATCTTCACTCTAAAAATTCACACTTACTTTGTCTAGAACGCCGACATCTAAATAGAAGCAAATTAGGAACGCATTCCATCCAATCCAAATGAAATTCCATATCAAATACTGTAATGAAAATAAAGATGTAAAACAATATGTACGACGACAGAGAAGAACGAAATAAGTATGTAAATAATAAAAAAAAAGTCAAAAACGAGGCAACTTTAAATTTATGAATTATGACAATAACAGCTAGTTAAAATGTTCATGCATGAACATGCTTTCTCGGTGTTTCTTGTTTAGTCATACGGGCATGAGTGATACTGATATGATAAAGTGATCTAAATTGAAAGCAATCAAATCAACTATTGTATTCACATACTATTTTTTTCTTCTTCTTCTTCTTTGTAACTTTGCTTGTGTGAATAAATCTTAATTCATATTTATACAATATCGCTGACACTTAATCGATTTGATAGGAGCGCGATAAGATAAAAATAAATCATACGATAGAAATATGTATGGTAAACAAGTTGCGGTGATTCTAAGGCAACTACGGAAATGAGTATACTTTTATTGAATAAAGAAATTCGCAGATATGAGGGAAATTTTTGTTTTTCTATGAAATTTATAATTAAAATGATTTTATGATTTACTACACAGTAAAAATGATATGTATAAAATTAACGTTTTTTTTTCTATTCTACAAATTCTTTTAATATTCGTATTGACAATTTAAACTTCTGAAATTGATGAACTGCCTGCTGAAAGAGTTATAGATCAAAAGTTTATTTTGTCTATGCTATAATTTCTCTCAAAAACATATTTTTTTAATTGTTTTAAATCACCAGCGGTGTGAAAAATGAATCAATTTATGTTT
>OX376372.1:200979008-201040689 GCA_947369275.1 Nemotelus nigrinus | reverse complement strand
ACACCGAACTTTGAGTTCACCTAGCTCTGAATAGGTACCTGAGTTAAATCCAGGGAAGAAATGAGTTGTAGAACTACTCACTTCACATTGATTGCATTCACACATGCACTTTGCCTTAGCAACTTTCGTGGTCAAATTTTGGATAATCCAATTGCCGAATAGCAAGCATCAACAATCCTTTGGACAGCCAAATAAGCCAAAGTAGCAGCTATAGCGAGAATCATGAACACACTCATGTATGGATTTCTTTTTGCGAATCAAGATCGAGATGTAAAAAAGACGGCTTCTATGGTGGTCTTAGGCCAATGACACACTCGGCGGTTCCACCGAAGCGTTTAACGCTTCGGTGTGGCGCGTCGGCATACACACACAGCGGTTTTCAGAAGCGTTTATCTTGTCGGTTCTGTTACAAATTACGTCGGCATATCGTATAGATGCTTGTGAAAAAAGTAGTCGTGTATACAGACGTATGTACATATATGTATATACATATATATTAATATATATGCATATCAATTTTGGGCAAAGTGATTCTAATAATAATTTTCTTTGAAAATCTGTAATTGCCTTCTTTTAGAAACTAAGTGCCCACAAATGTTTCATTTTCCAATACTGTATCCTAGCCATTCTTCAAAAATCATTTTTCTTATCATACCCATATTCCCTGGATTCATCAATGCATCCTGAAACGATTGGAGTTCGCAGCTATGAACAAATCGAACAACGCTCGAAGAACCGAGTCGGTGGGTCATTTCTCTCGTCTACCGACTCGATTCCGAAACCGAGAGGCGGTTCGCACCGCGATGTGTGTCATCACAATGCTAAAGTAATTCACGGCTAAACCGACTCGGTTTTCCTCTCGGGAACCGCCTTGTTTGTCATTGGCACTCCGTAGCATAAACGCATTATCTGACATTTCTTTCAATTCTGAGCTAACACCGGAAAGCTATTACATTATTCTACCAGACATGAAACACCTATTTCTTTTGGATAACATTACTTCCAGTCAATAGTGAAAACTGCCTTTTCAATAATTCTACAACATTTAAAAAATGAAAATCATCTTTTTGTGGAAAAATTTGGCTTGCAGCAAGAGTACAAAAACGATTTGCTGCGAATCTATTTTAATATATTATAATAGACTCAGGTACGCAAACATACCTAATAACTAAAATGATGGCGTTTATGCTGGAGTTTCAATCAATGTAACACAACATTGTTGCGGAGCAAAACGAGTTTGAACACATGAGAGCGTATGAGAGCAATTACAATGATGCAACACAACTTTGATGCGCAGCAAAATTTGCTCAAACCTCAAACTTGGCATGGCAACAACATTTTAGAAAATATACAATTCCACCTGTTCCTATGAGCGTCCGGCAAATGGGAAATGTCATATGCAAATGAAAATCAGAATTTGTTTTTTTTGTCTCATTTTTGCTTTGTAATATACTCTGCAGCTTTGAAAGGATAAAATACTCACTAATATTCATATTATCAGACAACAATTTCGTTAAAATAGCCAGTGACAGATGACGTTAAATGTTGTGTTGCATTGATTGTAACTCCAGCATTATGCTACTTAAGGCAGTAGAGCTGATATAAACGAATCAAAATTAAGAAAAAAAAACTCTAGCGCACCTGAACCGCTAGAAATACTAATGTTCGATGAACAATAGAAGAATCGTACTGATTTTGAGTGCATTTTCTACCACCGGTGCTTCAACCTGTTTCGAGGGTAAACCACTTCCTTAGTGATTTAAGGTGCAACTGAGATAGGCGATAAGTAACGGGGTTCGTTTGGAGCTAGTGGAGGATTCTCCTTACTCCACTTTTCTCGGTGAGCGATCTTCCGCTCAGCTATGAATCTTGGATACATCGGGTACCTAGATTTATAAAACTTTCTTAAGGTGTTTTCCATATGTTTTAAATAAGATACCATTAAAAGGCTTAGTTCATAAGATGCGTACTGTTTTAAGCTTTCTAATGTTATAAAAATCGATTTTTCGATTTTTTTTTAGATACCGCTTTTGCGCTTAGTAGGGCAGAATAGGTATTTTTAAAATATCACTAAAATGGACGCCGGTGCCAAATCGTTAAAGATTATTAACTTTTTGTGAAACCTGGCACTATTCTGCATATACACCAATGTATCCTGAAAATTTCAGTTCAATCGGATGGCGCGTTCCTGAGATTTTTTCACTGGAATTTTTTGATGATATATATATATAGATATATATATATATATATATATATATATATGTATATATATATATATGTATATATATATACATATATATATGTATATATATATACATATATATATGTATATATATATATATATATATATATATATATATATAAACATATGTGTGTATATATATATAAATATATATATATATATATATATATATATATATATATATATATATATATATATATATATATATATATATATATATATATATATATATATATATATATATATATAAACATATGTGTGTATATATATATATATATATATATATATATATATATATATATATATATATATATATATAAATATATATATATATATATATAAAAAAATATATATATATATATATACATATATATATATATATAAAAATATATATATATATATATATATATATATCTATATAAACATATGTGTGTATATATATATATATATATATATATATATATATATATATATATATATATATATATATATATATATATATATATATATATATATATATATATATATATATATATATATATATATATATATATATATATATATATATATATATATATATATATAGGTATTTTTCCGTTTTCCCCCCCCCCCCATTTTTTTTCACTTTTTGTTGTTGCAATGCTTCTAAAATTGATTAGAAAGTAGTAATTAGCCAAAATTATGGTGGAGAAAAACGTTTACAAGAAAAAAAAAATTTTTTTAAATTTTTTTTTAATTAATTTTTTAATTTAAAAATTAATTAAATTAATTTAAATTTTAAACTAATGTCACATAACAGTGAGAATAAATTTTGCTCCATTTTTGACGTCTTACCTTTCCGAAGCTTCAACGCAATTTACAATTAAGCTATTACAATAATAATTTTGTATACAATTTGTTTATATGATTACGGGGGGGGAGGGGCAGCAGCATATATATATATATATATATATATATATATATATATATATATATATATATATATATATATATATATATATATATATATATATATATATATATATATATATATATATTTATATAAATATATGTATATACATCTGTTTGTACACGCAGAGAAAAATCGTTGCATAAATAAAAAAAATAGATATGAAACAAATATTTTCAAGTATGATTTGGTGTCATACACGTTTCTTTTTGATTCAAATAATCTGCTTTCATTTCAATAACGCTGTATCAACGTGGTCTTGTTTAGCATATCTCACTGATCTCATTATTAATGGAACGATGAACATCTAAATACTATTCTTGGTAAGATTTAAGAATAACGTGCACCACTTCAAAGAGCTCGAGTAGCCCAGTTGGTAAAATGTTGGGCCCGTAGTTCCGGTCTAGATACGGACGGAAGGCCGGACACCGAGCTTTGAGTTAACCTAGCTCTGAGTAGGTACCTAATTTGAATTAGGGGAAAAAATTTTTTGCAGCATATCAGTCCTACTAAGCGCAAAAGCGGTATCTCAAAAAAAAGTCGGAAAATTGATTGTTATAACACTAAAAAGCTTTAAAAAATATGCATCTAATGAACTAATCCTTTTAATGGTAACATATGGAAAAAAACCTTAGAGTTTTCTAAATCTAGGTACCCAATGTATCCAAGATTTATTGCTGAGCGGAAGACCGCTTACCGAGAAAAGTGGAGTAAGAAGAATCCTCCATCAGCTCCAAACGAAACCATTTCCTATTCGCCTATCTCAATTTTACCTTAAATCTCTAAGGGAATTAGAGGTATATCAATATTGCTACTCTTACGAAATTTCAATTATCTCGAAACTCGCTTTCATTGATATATCGCTTTCGCTCTTAGTAGAGCAGTAATCTGGACCACGGTCAAATTCTGGAGGTTGCCCGCTTAGAGAGTGAATTTTTTTCAAGAAATGGTGTGTACGGTGATGTTATGGTTCAATTGTTTAGGTGGTTCAATTGTACAGTGTCCCAATTAGCAGGTTTCACTGTAAAGCCCAAATATAGTTTTTCATAAAAAATATTAGCCCAAAAGCCGCCTACCCGCGAAATCAAAAAAATGTCCGTTAATTCGATAGACAGCCCAACTGGCGGGAAGTAGCCCAATCTGCCCACACTGATCCGTAGTTCGAATCCAGGTTCGGACGAGAGTCCGCTCCCCGATCTAAAGCGCTTTTTAGACATGAGTCCATGCGTTAAGGCGGGGCTAAGGCGATAAGTGGATGGATTTTACACGCTTATGCCGGGTTTCCACCAAAGAGACAAAACAAAAAACACGGACAAAAAATGTTTTTCTGAACAAAAACACGAATGTTTTGTAAAAACTGAACAGTTTCGCGAGCATTTTTGTCTCTGAAAACTGTTTTAGTAAACAAAACACCTTTTTTGTCTGTGTTTCTTGTCTTGTCTCTTTGGTGGAAACCCGGCATAATAAGGATGTTTTTTTGTTTTGCTCCGTATAAATATATTGGTAACAGAAAATTGTATATATTTATCCATATGATTATGTATACCTACATATATATGTATGTTTGTGTCTAGATATTCATATGCATTCAATTTATTTTGTAATAGTCATGCACGTAAGGATGCAGAAAAAATATTATCCACATCATCATATACTAAAATAATCCATCCACACATGCCACTGAGCGAGAGAAATCATTATAAAATCTATTGTACATGAATCAGTATGATGATGATGGCCTGGAGTGGGTCCAGAGGGACCCTAGCACTGCGACCTCCTGGGTCTATTGTGCCTCCTTTGCGTTATGTCCTATAGGATGTCCAGGCTTCTAATGAACCTGGATATGTTCCTTGACGGGACATTTGTGATGTCCCTAATGGAAGGAAGAGCAGAGCCAAGTAGCTCGAATCTTCTTCTCGCTAGTGCTGGACAGACTGTGAGCAAATGTTCTACACACTCTGTTGTTTCCCCACAGTATCTGCAGCGGTCGTCTTGCTTCTCACCTATCCTTTGGATGTACTTTTTGCATGGAAGGTGTCCTGTCAATGCTCCGCATAGGGCTCTTATGCCACTTTTGCAGAGAGCCACTGCTTTTTTTGCTCTTTTATTATCGAAGCCAAGGTATTTTTTTGAGTGTTTTAAACCCTCAATACTAAGCCAATAGTCTTCGATCTTCTTCTTGCTCCATGTTTTAATTTCCTTTTCCGTATCTGCTTTTGTAAAACCCCAGTACGGAGAAGGACTTATGAAGGGCATTTTTGCTCCTTTTTTGGCCGGGGATCCATATCAACTTTCCTCATGGCCGGGGATCCATATCAACTCGAGGCTGTTCTGTGCCCCTATTTCATTTAGGGCCTTTCTCACCTCTAGGAGAATAGCCGAATTTATTTGATCGCGATTTATAGTCATGAGAGCCGCTTGACTATCCGATAGGATCTTAATTCTGACCCTTTTAGTATTCCTTATTTTTATTGTTTGTGAGGCTCTTAGTATGGCAGATAGTTCTGCTTGATAGATCGTGGCTTCCTTTGGAAGAGGGAAATGCATTTTGCACTTGGGACCTACGATCCCTGCTCCTACTCCACAATCCATCTTTGAACCATCCATGTACCACATTTGCGCTCCTTTGTACGAGGGAGGTGGTCCATCCTTCCATTTGTCCCTTGATGGAATTGTGACCTTGAACATCTTCTCGAATGCTGCCTCAGCTTTTATTTGGTCGCTGAGGTTTAACATTTCCATTATGGGCCTGACGTCCTCCAGGATTTTTAGATGGCCTTTCAGGTCCCCTGATTTATACCTGTAGGCCTGTTGTAGGCTAACGGCTTGTCTCGCTGCTTCCTCCAGAATTTTGAGGTGCAGCGGTTCAAGGTTTAGAAAGGCCTCCATTCCTGCTGTTGGAGTGGAGCTCATTGCTCCTTTAATCAGCAGACAGGCCATCCTTTGAAGCTTGTTGAGCCTATTTATAGCAGTTTTTTGTATGGTTTTCTTCCGCCACACTGCAGCTCCATATAGGAGGATAGGTCTCACCATTTGTTTGTATGCCCATAGGGTCTGCCTTGGAGATAGTCCCCAATTGCGTCCAAGCATTTGTTCTGTCGCCCAGAGTGCCTTAGTGGCCTTCATTGTCGTTTTGTTTAGATGATTGTCCCAGGTGAGTTTCCTATCTAGGTGTATTCCTAGATATTTTACCTCTTCCTGCAGACATACGACTGTACCCGCATACTCCACCTCCTTCGCTTTAGACCCGCCTATATCAACAAAATGACTCGTGTAAGCAAAACACGCTAGATCGCATGGACGCGTGGACGCATGGACTCATGTCTAAAAAGGGCATAAGAGTTCACCTAGCTCTGAATAGGTACCTCAGGGATAATGTGAGTCGCGGATCTAGTCACTCCACACTCATATTGACATTGATTGTAAATTTGCAAATTAAGCTCTCCACCAGGTTTAAATGCTAGAGCCAGGGTTGTTGTGTGATTACATTTCTTTTATATAATAGCCTTCAGCTTTTGTTTTACGTGAAATTATCATAGAAATTTACAATAATGAAAAAAATCCTCAATCTACAAAAAACGTCGCATTACTTAGCATAAACGTTCTATATACGGTACGTTTATGCTAAGTAATGCTATCATTATTTCGTTTTATGTTACTACGAAAAAGTCCCATCTGCTTAAAACCTATCTTCCACAACTATTTTGAACGTGAAAGCTTTTACTTCAGATGTATCTCAAGTAAACGTATTTGTATCCACGTTTAAACTTTCATCCCGTTTGAAGATGTCTGCAGCATTTAGAAAAACACAAATCGTTGAATATCTCGAAAGTGACTAAAATGTAGATAGAACGTTTATGCTTAGGACGGCAGATTAGTGAAACACGATTTTCAGTCTTTCAGATTGTACTTTCAAATATAATGTATAGGTATTATAATAAATGTATTTAAAATATAATGTGAAACTCTTATGCTGTTGCTCGGATGGCGGACGGTGAACAAATGATTAACTTAAGGCGTGTTTTTTTACTCCTCTATCCAGGACAGAACTGTTTACTAGCATTGGAAACAAAAACAACTTTTGTTCCAGCGTATTTACTGAAGGCGCGTTTTTTTTTGCTCCCCTTATCCATAAGAGAACAATGCTAACCAGTGCAGACGCATTGGGAACAACAACAACTCCTGTTATGGAAAGGGGGAGTTGTTGTTGTTCCCAATGCATCTGCATTGTTCTGTTACAGATAGGGTGAGCAAAACACACGCCTTGAGACAGAATTATGTTCTGCATGAGCAGTTCATGGGCTCACTCATAGAGTGTGCTAATATTTGCGAAAGTGTTTATAGCGGCTGGTGAATTATTAGGCGCGTTTTTTTTCCGCCATCCAGCAGAGAACAGAGTATACGCATTGGAAACAACAAGACTCGTGTACCAGTGAATTCACTAGTACAGAAACTCTATTCCTCATATGTAGTTCACCCGCTGAATTATATAATGTGCTGACAGAAAAAAGAAAAGCTCATGAGAAGTTGTCTATTTTGCTGTGAGGTAGCCTTGGTTTTTTCAAGGTTATGTCGAATGGTTTGGTAGTTAGGAAATTAAAAAAAAGTCCTCATAATGTGTAGAAAGTTAAAAGAGGTAATTTTCCGTTCGTTTTTGTTTTAACATTTTTATTGATTGTGGCAGTGTATACTAGTTATTTTCTCGTTTTATTTTCAGTTGTTTTCTGCTACCACAGCCAATACAGCAACCTATGTCAGTCTTAGCGAATTCACTGCTGCTTTGTACTAGATCGTTGTTTTTGCGACATAGTTATATTCTGTTCTGTATCGGAGCAAAAACAGCACCTATTGTGTTTCTGATGCCATTATAAACATAATTCTGTTGAATTTTTTACTCAGGACTACCTTTTTATAATATAATAGGTATGTTCGCGTACTTTCAGCCACTGAATTTCACTGATTTTTCCTGAATCATGTGGTGGGGGAAATTCATGAAAAGTACGAAAACGCTCTCGTTGGATTTCCTGAAAATTGACAAACAAAAGTGTCAGTTGTCGGTTTTTGTTAGAACAATAGTGATTATAAAGTCATCCTTATCGGTGATAAATTATCGCCACAAAAATATTCGTCCCTCATAATAACATTACGCCAAAAACTGTTCGACACTTTTCAGTATTTTCCAGTAGCTCAGACCCTACTGAAATTTACTGAAAGAGGGGAAATTTTCAGTTTTCAGTAAAACGGATTAAAAAAACGGCTTCATTGCTATTAAGTGCAATTAATCGTAGTACGCGAACAGACCTAATATATTGCAATTAATCGTAGTACGCGAACAGACCTAATATATCCTGACTTTAAAAAAACAAGTGATTTGTGGGAATTAAATACATATAAGCTGGGTTTTTTTCACTCTTGGACAGGGTAAGTTAAAGTAAGTTAAGCTCTTTATAACAGAGCTTTAGGTAAGTACAACCATCGCTGCCACAGTGAAGTTACAGTGGCGGCGATTGTTGTATTCAATGTACTTTTCTAAAACTTTGCCCTAAAGAGCTTAACTTACCTTAACTTAGTCTGCCCAAGAGTGCAAAAAAACGCACCTCGGCAGCGATTTTTGCTGTATTCAATGTACTTACCTAAAGCTCTGTCATAAAGAGCTTAACTTACCTAAACTCACCCTGTCCAAGAGTGAAAAAACGCACCTTATATGTATTTAATTCCCACAAATTACATGTTTTTTTTTAAGTCAGGATATATAATTTTTTAATTATTTATGTTTAGCTATTTTTATATAATTATATGCGTTATTATGTATGATACTTTGGTAGGATATTGTTTTTCCACGTCCCAGAAATCGTATGCCTAAAAGTGTCCGGAACCCATTTAAAGCAATTGCGTACTCCGCAACGTCCCGCAATGTGCTTTTTCAGCAGTGGGAATCGACGTGCCAATATTCAACCGCCAGTTTAGTGCACTTCAACTTCATTTGGTTGCGCTAGTACAGAGACATACAATTAGTTTTTCCTGGACGGCAAACCATCTCCAGTTGTTCCCGTCGCCGTGATTACACGAAACACGTATACGGAGCATTTGATGTGAAGTGGACAACGAAAAAAAATCTGTGCTCGGGATTTCGATCATATTGTGCATAATGGTAACTGTTGCCAGATTGGGCGATTTCTCACCAATTGGGCTATCTTTCCATTGCATTTGGCGACGAAATTAAATTTTGGGCTACTGGCGATTTTTCGGGCTCCACTGACAAGCCCAAGTTTCAACTGCTAAAAAAAAATATAGTTGAATTCACAATTGATTTCCTCAATCTTGAACGGAAATCTCTTCACTTCATGTTTTAAATTTCGATTAAACCTAAACTTTATTTCAAGTCTTTTAATTGACCGTCTGTCTAAGGTGGTCAGCAATAAAATAGAAATTTTATTTTGTGTTTGTAAAACTCATAAGTATGAGCAAATGGTCAAGGCATACTGAACACGGAAAATTTTTGAGTAAAAGCCAATGAAGTAAACTCCACTGCTGGGTAACAAATTTTCAAAGAAATATGCGAGCTCGGGTAAACTCGACTTGATGTACCACAGCCGGGAAATTCTAACACCAGAGGACGAATAGGGGGTAACAGAAAACACAAAATTACGCAAAAAAATACACGAGAAGACAACACAATTAAAAAAAAACAAACAAAACAAAACCGCAAAAGCAAACACAGCCACAAAAACACAAACATACTAGCCTGACATCTATCGGCAACATTCATGTAACAGCTGTGTGGTACATTAAGTCGAGTTTTATCCAAAACAGCTGAAAATAAACGGAAAAAATAACGAATATAAACTACCACAATCGATAGAAAATATAAAAGGAACTAACGGAAAATTACCTCTTTTAACTTTCTACAGATTATGAGGGCTTTTTCTAATTTCCTAACTACCAAAACTTTCAACTTAACCTTGAAAAATCCGAAGCCACCTCACGGCAAAAAATGTAACTTCTCACGAGCTTTTCTTTTTTCTATCAGCACATTCTATACTTCAGCACGTGAACTACTTTTGCAGAACAGAATTTCTGTACTAGTGAATTCACTGGGACAGGAGTGTTATAAGGCGCGTTTTTTTTGCTCCTCTATCCAGCACAGAACAGTGTATACGCATTGGAAACAACAACACTCCTGTCCCAGTGAATTCACTAGTACAGAAATTCTATTCCTAAGAGAAGTTGTCTTTTTTGCCATGAGATGGCTTTTGGAGGCTTTCAAGGCTATGTTGAAAGTTTCAGTAGTTAGGCAATTAGAAAAAGCCCACAAAATGTGTAGAAAGTTAAAAGAGGTAATTTTCTAATAGTTTTTCTATTTTCTGTCGATTGTGGTAGTTTATACTCATCATTGTTTCCCTTTATTTTTAGCTGTTTTGTACAGCGAATACAGTAACCTATATCAATCTTAGCGAATGCACTGCTGTTTTGTACTAGATCGTTTTTGCGGCAAAGTTCTATTCTGTTCTGCATCGGAGCAAAAAAATGCAACTATTGTTTCCAATGCGTCTGTTCTGTGCTGGATAGAGGAGCGAAAAACACATCTACTATATCTTCCTGTATCTAATACAATAGTCGATGTATGTTTTAGTATGATAAATAACATAAAGATTAAAATTCGAAATAATACGCATTTAAATTTTTTGACATCATTGATGCGAATTCTAATTCTCTTGAATTTCAACAAAATATGTTGCGACGACTATAAAACACCACCAGATACGATACAAATAATGAATTCTTCAACTTACATCAGCAAATGAAATTGTAAACATAATTTTCGACTAAATGAGAGGTTTGTATATAAATTAACAAAAGATAAATAACCATGTGAAAATGGATACAAATTTCTTTTTGCATCTAATAAGAAAAAAGTTTGGCATAATTTTGGCCACTACCTATTGTTGTTACCAATGCTGTGCTCTTTTGGGCTATTAGTCCAGGGAAATTAAGCATGGTGCTATATAATGTTTTTGTACGACATATTCTAAGCTACAAATTCGTCATACATAATTTTTCTGAAGACGTGACCGTTACTGAGATATTTAGGAAAGGTCACTTATGGTGACTTTTGACCCCGTATAAAAAGTAACGCAGCTCTCGTGTTGATGGGGACTTTTGACATTTTGTTCAGCTCGCCAGTATCAAGGTTTACACCAAAATTCAGCTTTCCTTCAATTTTTCCTAAGTTTCGCCTTTGTTATGTCGAATTTCACTGGAAAATCGTTTGATTTTTTTTTCTATGAAGCCGATTTTGAAATCAAAAATTAAAATCTAAAAAACAAACACTGATTGGTACAGAAACTTAACTGTTATTTTTAATAAAAATATCTTGGTCTCCTATTGCTGAATCAGTTTCGTTTTAGCAATGTTTAAGCTTATTTCTTAGGTCTTTAATCTTCTGGTGAAATTCCAAATCGAAGGACTGAAGCATCGATAGCCTCATGAAGACATAATACACACAATTAAGACTATTTTAACTTATCAACGAAAGTAATAGTCACTGCAAGCGCTGAACAATAAAAAAAAATAACGGACAATTTGTAATAGCTTGGTTTTTTTTCAATTATCAAGTCTAATTTTATAATTAAAAAGAACAGTTAATTTTCGATACCAATCAGTATGTGTAATGTTTTTTCTTTTTGGAATCTGAAAATCGGCTTCCAAAAAACCTTTCATCAATTTCGTCAATTCTTCAGAAGCCTATATCTCGGCAACTAAACTTCATAGAAAAAAATTGTGTATCCACGTTCATATTCTCTAGAAGTACCATTGTGCACAAAATGAACAAAATCCAGAACCTCGACTTTTCTCGTTGTCCGCTTCACACGAAATGCCCTGTACATAAATTTTTATGCATTTTAAATATATTGGAGCTAAAATAACTCCACATTGTATACCGAAGGTTAAAATGGCTTTGCTATTACTGAAGAGTAAAAGCCAAACCATAATGCACTCCAAAGCTCGGGTAGAGTGTATTGGGTACAGCACCGACACGTAGTGTATGGTGGCCCCTGGTTCAAATCTAGGTTGGGACTAATGGTTTGGACACTGGGTCGCGCACCAAGCTTTGAGTTCACCTAGCTCTGAATAGGGACCTGAGTGTTATCAGGGGTGAAATGGGTCGTGGAACTAATCACTCCACACTCGTATACACTGTGTAAATTTTTGAAAGAAGTTTGTTGCAGCAGATTTAGCTCTGTCGAGCAATCGTCAGTGCAGCAGGTTTGATTTATTTTTATTTTATTTTATTTATTAACCAAGCAAGGTACCAGTTACATAAACACTACAAAGCGAAATTGAAAACTGAAATGAAAAATTAAATAAATCAAATAATTAACAAATAAATCAATAACAATTAATAAATAAATCAATAACAATAAATAACAAATAAATAAAACATTGGCATATAGCTTAAGATAAGGGGTTACGGATGGCTTGGAAAGGGAGGATTTGAAGGATAATTTGGAAATCGTAGGAGAACACAAATTACTTATGCTATTAAATATCCTGCAGCATATATTTATTGGCTCATTAGCTGCCTAAGTAGTGGAATGTGGATAATTCTTTAAGTAAACGAGAGGACCTGGTGCTCCTTACAGGGTTATTTAACACCATTTTACTATTCAGGAAGTCAACTCTGATAATGCCTCTAATGACGTCATATGCGAAGCAGGCCGAAATCATCTTTCTTCTGGATGCAAGTGTCAATCAGTTTAGTTAACTTATAAGGAGGAAGGGCATTAAAATCGTTAGGGTTGTATAGTTCTCTCAATGCGAAAAGTAAGAATTGCATTTGTATGGACACGAGTCAGTTACTGTGGGTTTCAAAAGCCGGTTTCCAGCAAACGGAAGCATATTCGAGAATGGGGCATTTAAGGAACCATTCCGGTTGCTCGCAGTGGACTTTTCAAACTTACTTGAACTTATGTAAGAGCATTGTCAAAGTCGAAATTAATAGTCTGTTACTCATCTTTAGGGACGTATTTTTTGCACACCCAAGCAGACCAAATTTTGTTAAGTATATTGAATACCACAATAAAATTGTTGTTGTATTCTATATACTTAGAAAAATTAGCAAACGCAACAAAGTTGTATTTATTATACTAAACAAAATTTGATATGCGTTGGTGTGCAAAAAAAACGCACCGTTTATTAAATTAAGGTCGCGCCTAACGAGATTCACGATCATACTTATCGACGGTTCAAATTACAAGCGATTTTATTGTTTGTAGAAATAAAACGTTACTATGCAAACCAATTGCAAATTAGCATGCATTTTCTTGACATATGATCGAATATCTATTGCTCTGTCAGAATTCATTTAGAGCAGAATTTCTGCTCTACCTTTTTTTGACAAAAATTGCGCAAATACCTGATTTAAATCAGGGGTAAAGTGAGTCGTAAAACTAATCACTCCACACTCGTATCCACAATGATTAAAAAAAATTGTAATGAAGCTCTCTACCAGCTTCAACCCCTAGACCCGTACAAGCGTTGTCGTGGGATTGCTTTTGCTCGGCAACTTTTTAGTTAACATCTCTGCTTCTGCTATGGCAGATTTGGAACAGGTAATCCAGAATGGGAATGCGTATGCCAAGATTGGCCGAATGAGTGTTTTATAGCAAATGGATTTAGCCTATGTCGTCATGCCCATCTTTTTGGCGAAAAAATGTATGATGCGCTGAAATTTGGACCTGGCTACTTTAATTCAATGTCGAACATAGGGGTTGAATTTCAAGAATTCATACATGTCTACTCCAAAGTAGCGGGGAGTGGTTCTCTACCAAGCAAAACAGAGACTTTTTAAATAATAAAAAAATGAATTGTATAGACCGATCCTAGACCGATAGACACTGAAGAAGAGAGCAAATTATTCTCGAAATATCGATATTTGCCACAAGATTCAATATATCTAGCTTCGAAAGGAAAAATCGGTTTTTTTATTAAAATATTTTTATACAAGCTGGGAAAAAATTGGTACACATTAAAAACAATTACTTTTGTATGGTCAAATGAACTATTTTCGCATAGTAGAAAGAACCATTTTCCGTAGTTCATTCGACAATTTTGAATGAATTGTTGCATTACTATCAATAATAGTTAAATCAACCACGACTTTTTCTCTCAGTGTAAATATAATTTTGGAAGATATGGGAGATTTGTCAACAGCTACGTATACAATATGGACTGATTTAGGGGCTGAGAATGAAACAGTGGAAAGGAAACGGGTTGTCTAAACGTTTCGATTCCACTGTTTCAATCTCAAGCCGCGTTGAATCTACTTTCAGATTACATTGTATGCGTAGCTAATGTGATTTCAAAGTGGATTAAGATTAGTCAATCCATGTTGTATACCCGTACCGGATTTATTTGGGTAAGTCGATTCGATCAGGAATTTTTTTTTTTACTTTGGCATTAAGGGGGGAAATACATGTAAAATGGAAAAAAAATTGCTAATTTCAGATTGACTTAAAATATATATATTGTTTATTCAGAAAATTTTTAATATTAAATCCTCAAAGTACATATGTTATAGTAAATGAAAATATTTTTTTAATAACTTTTTAACACAAAATGGAGGCAATGCGAGCAAATGCAAAAAACACATCAAAAACAGCCTCGTACAACTTAACGCCTTTTCCGAGAAACTTGCAACGTTCAGAGAAAAAAAATATGTTAATGAGATCTATAATTCATAGGTGAACCAATAAAATTTAGAAAAAAAAAATCAAATTTTAACATTAATATTAGATTTAAAAAAAAAATCGATTTTTTTTTTAAAAAAAGCACGTTTTAAACATTGGTAAACTAATTATTTTTCCGAAATTATTAGAAAATGTAGGTTCAACGATGAGATAATACTCTTTTGAACATGTGATATAAATTTGAGCCGAATAGGTTCAATATTTTTTGAGATATCTTGTACGGAAATTGAAAAAGTACTACTTTGAGAAAAACGCGTTTAAAGTTCTAAAGCTCCACCGAACTGGGGAACGCCGCGCTGTCTATAACTGGCTATAACTCGAGAACTAATACGATTATCGCTTCAAAACTTTATTTGGTATATTTTAAGAGTATTTCGAACACTTTGATGCAATAAAAAAAAATCGTTTTTGTTTTAGCAGTTACATGTATCTCCCCCCTTAAAAGACGCGGATTGATGGATTGAAAAATTCGAAGCTTACTTGAGCTCTATTCATATATGTGACTTTCTGATGTGACATGCTTCATCATTGTAGAACTGGCTGAATTATATTCGGCTAATCCAGTCGCAGCGAAAACCTACTTTGGATTCTCATTTCAATTCGTTTCAATCCAAGCCAGTCCAAGTAGATCCGGTTTGTATACTACGCTTATATAAAAACAAAAAAAAAATATTCATCTGAAAATGAATACGGGAATTTTTTGTATCTAATAAAAAAAAACCTTCAGATAATTTAGGCCTCGACCAGTGCTGTCGTTTTACTGCAATTGCAGTACATCTGTTGCCATTTGATGCAGTTTACTGCAACATTGCATTTGAGTTTCATCTATTGTATTTTACAAAGTTTGTTACTTGTTTCATCTAGCTAACATATTCAGTAAGTTAGTTTCGCTCTTGTTAGTTACATATGCAATTGCTAGCCGTTTTGAACCAAGAATGAAGATAAATTTCCTCTATTCTTAATCCTGGAGCTATTACTGTTTATTGCAATTTATTTTCTTTAATATGGAAAAACTGAAATTAACAATAGTATGTATTTTCCACCAAATAACTTAGCTCGAATCTGGTATCTTTAAAAAAAATTATATATTTTTTGTTGAATATGCTTTGTTATATTTTTCAAACAATAGTTGTATTTTAAATGCATGTCAGAAGACTTCTATGTGAGCACGTATGTATATACCTATAGAAAAATCAATCTATTGCAATTTATAGCTATCTGCTGCAACTTCAGAGTTTAAATTACTGCACAAAGAAAAACTAAAACGACAGCACTGGCCTTGACCTATTGTATGACAATGATTTGGTCTTTGGGGCTATAAAAGCCGAAGTTGGCTACATGAACGGATATTTTCTTGCAACACTGTACAATCGCTATCGCACCATCAGTCGATTTTCACAGAATTTATAATAGGCTTATTCCCGTACTTTCAGTGGCGTTCATGAACTGATTTTTCCTGAATCATGTGGTGGGGCAAATTCATGAAAATTACGGGAACGCATTTCCTGAAAAGTAATAACAAAAAGTGTTAGTTGTCTGCTTTTGAAAGAACAATAGTGATTGTAGCGAAAATAAAGTATCGCCACGAAAATAGTCGACTTCCATAACAATAGGTATGTTCCCGTACTTCAGCAAACTACAGCAGTAACAGAATTTGACAGCTGCAAGATTTGGCTTGCAGCAAAAGTACGAAAACGACTTGCTGCGAATCTATTTTAATATATTATAAGTACGGCAAGTACGGCAACAGACCTAATATTAGGCAAAAAATATGCTGCTTGCCGCGCACATTTGAAAATATTTACTTGCAACACACCGTTTGACACTTTTCAGTTTCTTTCAGCAGCTCAGATCCAACTGAAATCCCGTACAGTATACGTACATATATGCTATTCATATATCCTCTATACTTTTATATCAATGCTGAAATCTCATGGTATTTCATGAAAGAGGGGAAATTTTCAGTTTTCAGCAAAAGGCATACAAAAACGATTTCATAGCGATGCATTGCAATCAGGGTTCCCACTTTTGATACATTTGTATCATTTTGATACATTTTTATTTGAAACTCATATTTTTGATACAATGATACAGCAACTCGCTGAATAATGGCAAAATTATACATTTTGTCATTCCATAAATAAATTCAATTTTTTTAATTTTGCTGCCATGTGCAAACCAAATATCCCCCTCTTGCTGTAATAACTGCCAATTTCAATCTGTCTTAAACGGCCGGAGATCTGGTCGTCGACTTGGTTGCAGATATGCAATATCTGCGACCAAATTCACTGTCTGTGGGCTAGTCTCACATCTAATTTGTTCGCAAATATCGCAAGTCTCCAACCAAGTCGGCAACCAGATCTCCGTGTCTGTGGGCCGTTTTACACTCCGAACTACGAAAAATATCTTACATGTAATGACTCTGAAGATTTGAAGTTTTCTAGCCATTCAAATAATAACGCGAAAATGAATGTTGAAGCGTTTCGGGATAAACCGAATTTGCTTAAAAACAATTTTTTTTTTTGTATACTGGATCCTGTTCTTTGAGGACTAGGTTGGCTTATCACGATACGTATCAGCCATCGTTTATCGATACCACCATAGGTGTAGGTTTGATCATTATATATTAACATAATGTAATCTGCCGCCATTTTTCATGTTGACTTTAATAACTGTACCTTATAGTATACCTGAGACGAGGTTTTTCTGTATTAAACTTCGATGGTAATTTAAAAAAGAACTGATTAGAGTTGAAAAGTGATAAGAAGAATTTTTGGAAGCAAGAAACCAAACAATGTTTAGGTGCCACTGTATGACATACTTGCCCAAAACATATCCTTTTATTCATCATATTCATCAAATCATCAGTATTTCGGTAGCTATATGGTTCATTTTTAAGCCGAAAAATATATTTTTTTTTATTATTAAATTTAAAACAGCGACTTTCCCTAAAAATAATCTGCGCTCCGTATTAATTTCGTGAAAATTTTGAGCGCATTCGCAAAGAACCCGCATTTTGTAATAACTTTACTTTGTGTGGCTTCAATATTAGGTCTGTTCGCTTACTTCTATTCGCAATGATCGCTATGAAGTCGTTTTTGTACGCCGTTTGACTGAAAGCTGAAAATTTCCCCTCTTTAATTAGGTTAGGCTAGGTTTAACTGGCTGGCACAAGGCCACACATAGACCCATTTGGTCCGTAGCGATACTAAATAAATGGACCCGGAGAAGGAAAGTTCAGTCCGAACGGCCATCGAAGGCCTCGGACTTTTTTGCGAACTGAAGTATGTTTTTCAGCCTCTGCTCCGCTGCATGTGAGAGATATCTTTCATTAAATACGATGAAATTTCCTCTTTCATTAAATACGATGAAATTTCAGTAGAGTCTGAACTACTCAGGAAATATTTTCAAATGTGCGCGGGAAGCAAAGTATTTTTTTGCGTAATGTTGTTATGAAAGTCGATGTTTTTTGTAGCGATAATGCATGTTAGTATGCAATGCATTCTAGAAGTACGGGCCGTAATGCAGAATTATGACGTCAGAGAAAGCTGTCAAAGTGTCGCGAAAAACACACGCAGTCTTATGGGACGTCCGCGGGAAAATGTTAGGCACTCCGCACACGGGTCGTTAGCCATGCGATACGTGAGAGATGCGTTTGACACTTCAAAAGCTCGCGAAAAAACGAGTGTCATCCTCTTATCATGTCCGCACACGGGTCGTCAAGAAAACGTCAGTATGCGTCGTAAAATCATACAATTCGGGACATTTTTCCACCTCCCCCACGAATTGTACGTTGCCGTCATCCATCGCGCTTGCAAAAACGACTAGTCATTCGACTTGAGGCCTGCAATGCACAACGCTTGAGACGCATTCAACGTGAACCGACTACGCTTCTCACTCTTCACGATAGGTTAACGCTCCGTTAGCGGTCACCCATTGATTTACATAGGTTGTGACGACCAAGCGTAGAAATATCGCATCTACGACGATAGCTCAACGACCCGTGTGCGGATTGCCTTAAAGTGAGTGAAGTGGTGCGGTGCGTGAGGTATAATGTGAAAATTTCGCTACGAAATGTTTATCAGTGGTTATTAGGTTATATGATGTTTCGTGTCGATTTACTGTCGATATAATTGATTGATACAAAATGCAAGTTATGACTAAATATTATTATTACAACGCATCCACGCACAAAAAACTAATGTTTTATTCATATTTTAGCTAAAAATCCACACGTGAAATCTCCGCGTGTATCGGCACTGCTAGGTGGAAATGTCAAAATGACCAGCAAAAATGACGTCAAAGCTACGACGAATACGTAGCATGACGGCCCGTACTTCTAGAAGGTATTGGAGTACGCGAACAGACCTATTGAAATGAAATCGTGTTCTGGGAGTCGAATAGTAGCGTTAGCGCACGCTGGTGTTTCCTAGGGGGGATAATTAAGCGCTGGTTGATTTATATATGTTCTTCCAGTACACCCTCTTTGGGAATTCGTGCGAGGAGGACTCCTGCTTTTCCTTCGAGAATCGCAACGAGTACAAAAGGAGTTGGCGTCCCACACGTTCCTCGGCTGGTGTATGGAGGGTCAGTCTCGCTTGCGGGATTGGCTTAAGGGAGCTAGACTCTCTTCACCTCTCCATGGTCGTGGGGGACCTTGTGATTTTTGCCCGGGCAGGGTCGCTGTATGCCTGTTAGTTGAACTTAGCACTTAGGAGGAAAATGTCTCTTGTTATGGATTTTTTAGCATGTTATTAAAAACATCAAATTGTCAAGTTTTCTAGAGGATTAGGCAATATGCAATGGTTACACGGAGGCTTTGTAGTCCGGACAGGTGGCCGAAAAATAGATGCAGCTATAGCAAAGGTAACGAATACGCAGAGGATGATGTGTGGGAGTTGAATTGAAGGAGAGGTTGATGGCGGGAGAAAGGTCAGGGGAAGCTTAAAAGCCTGTGTGTGTCCCACAGAACTCCATTTAATCCTTATAATAATTTCTATTTACTTTGCCGAAGCCTCAAGCCAGGTCGTCGACATTTCGATTTACTTTGTATTATATCTCAGTAAAGTTAATTCTTCTACCGAATCATGTATTAAATTTCAAATAGCCTTTCAGGACTTTCAATATTACTTTGCCGATTCTTGGCATCTGGTCGTCGATATTTCTGTATTTCAAGTGCACCCAGTTTCAGATTTATTCTTTACATATTCTTCCATCTCAACCGTCCTCTATACCTTCGTCGACAGTTCGCCGTACTAAGTCGACGCCAAAGTCGTCCCCTCTCTGGCTATTATGCGAGTCGAGCATAAGTTCCGTTTGCGACACTTTTGTACGTAACGACTTCATTACTCCTTTCCACAACATGTCATTCTACTTTGCTTACTAGGTTTAAGGGGCCGGCATAAAACCTTTCGGCATTTCGTCCGACAATGAAGCTTCAGTTTCAATTCATCATCATCCTTCATCACCCATAATCATCGCACTTTTATCACCAAAAACTTGTTTGTGCGCACGCATGCATATGATCTAGACATTTCTTCTTCTTTGCTACTATTTGTTACTATTACTACTAGTTGTTATATTGCTTGCTTTAAAGGCCATCTGCCAGTATGCAAACTTTCGTAGTTGTAAGATCTCTATACATATCGAGGCAACTAGATGTTCCTCATACACAAATGATTTCGTTTTAGACTGTTCTTCTATAGTCAATCATACCCAAGTACTAACTCCGTCGACCAGGTTTGCAGATCCATATTTTTGGAAAAGTCGCAGGATCCTCACAAGCCTCCTCACGCCATTCCTCTTCCAGTTGTCAACCTCATTACTCCCTTCTGTCATCATTCTTTTACTTAGTCCTACTTTCAGTTTCATTTTGGCTTTCAACTCTTCATACTACTACTTTTCTTCCTCCTTCACCATTCATCAGCCCGGTGGGGACACTAACAGTCTTTACTATACTATACTTAACTAAACTATACTATCCTATATTATGGTGATGTCATAACGTTCAGGTAAATTCTTCTTCTTCAACAACTACTTCTCTACTGAATATCAATCCAAGCATATTCGTTACCTAGCTATTTGCAACTGTTAATGG
This sequence comes from Nemotelus nigrinus, assembly GCA_947369275.1. Lineage (NCBI taxonomy): Eukaryota > Metazoa > Arthropoda > Insecta > Diptera > Stratiomyidae > Nemotelus > Nemotelus nigrinus. The sequence continues at coordinate 201,019,651 of OX376372.1, read as the reverse complement.
CCAGTTGCCCAGTCTGCAAAGCATTTGTAACCATAGCATATTGTCTAAAGGATAACGACAGACAATTAGATGTTCTAAATGACGTGCTTAATATTCTTCATGGAGAGGTGAAGGGAGTCGAACTCCCTTACGCCAGTCCCGCAAGCGAACCTGACCCTCCATACACCAGCCGAGGAACGTGTAGGATGCCACCCCTTTTGGACCCGTTGCGATTCCCGATGGAAAAGCAGGAGTCCACCTGGCACGAATCTCCCAGGGAAGGTTGACCAGAAGATCATATATAGTTCGACCAGCTTAGTTTCCCCCTGGGGGACTAGGTGTACAAAGAAACTCAGCCCGAACCGCATCCAATGCCTTGGCTCCAAGCCATTGGTGCCATTTGTTCCTGTGTAGACGGCAGGACCAACGCCAAGGCCAACGACCACCATTCGATCAAACTGTCATTTGCCGTTCGTTGGGTGTGTGTGTACGCGCCTTAACATAGCAGCATGGACCAACAACCAAGTTTGCATGATTTTTAGATTGAACAGGCGAAAGAAAAATTGACAAAGGAGTAAGATACATAATTTTTTAGTGCAGTTGATAAAATCTTTATGTTATTATGGAAGAAAATTTATTTCCAAATCGCATGCCGCCAATCTTCATCTGAAGGCGGTGTTCATGTTGTTCAGGAAAAATTTAAAGGTAAGGCGGGCTGGAGGCTTTACTCTTCAAAGAAAAGAATATTACAGCCATGTAAAAGTAGTCTGCACCACCACAAATTCAACATCCACGTCAAAGTTCTCCTTAAAATCATGTGGATGTTTCTTCGTCTTCGAACTGGAAAAAACAATTTGTTTGCAAATAAGTATTTGTATATTTGGGCTAACATGGAAAACTTACATCTTTGTTAAATCTTCCTTTTGTTTTTCTGTCAATAAGATAAGGGTTGACCCTTATTGATGGTTTCTTCTTTTTGTTATTTTCTTATGGCTCAGCCACTACAAATGCGGCGTACATAAACAGCATACTCGCGAAATCATTATCCATTATTCTGTTTACTGAAAATTCAAAATAAAAATGCCAAACATCTACACAATTACTGTCACTTTGTAATATTCTACACTTCTCTACACGAAAATGTTTTCGTGTGGAAATAAATAGCAAAATCGAGTGCCCGGAATTCAGGTACGGCTGCGTACTTACCTTTAGCATGAAAAGTTGTTTGGAAGTTGCTTTCGTTTTAAAAATGCAAATGACATTGACACATCGTCGCTGTGAAATCAAACCGGCATATCTGCAAAATGCATATTTTTCACCAGAGCGCTTTAAAGTTTTCGCGTGTGGGCTGTTTCCTCGTAAATGCATACCGGAACAGCACCATTAGACGGATTTTTATTCTACTATACGATATGCCGGTGCGCAGAGATTTTCCTACACCCCCCCTGGAAAGTGCATACACCCCCCTAACACGGACAATTTTCCTACACAAAGGGACCTTTGTGTTCTTTTTTTCCAAAGGGACACCCCTCCTAAAATTCTGAACACACCCCCCATGAAAAATTCCTGAGAAAACCCCTGCCGGTGCGACATAAAAATAGACGGGAAAATAAGGAAGTTTTTGATACCAAAAACTCGAAAACTCAATTTTTGCAGATATGCCGGTTTGATTTAACAGCGACGACATGTCTCCAATCATTTCACGTCAGTTTATTTAGTATGTCCAGTTCATTCTTGCGACATAAAAAGTGACATTTAAGCTAGAACTACACTGGTCTCACGTAACGTGAGCTCACGTGTCATCACATCAGCTGACCACACGTGTCATAGATCTGCAGTACCATTTTGTATGGTTAGAAATACACTGGCGACACGTCACACGGCTCATGTGCTTATCACGTGAGCTCACGTTTCTGCAAATTCAGATTTTTGAGCTCACGTGAGAGCACGTTTAGCCAATATTTTTACCGCATGGTATTTGATTTGTTTAAAATGTATAAGTTAAGTGATTTGTTGAAAATGTATAAGTATGAATACTTGTGAAATGGCGAAATACATTGATGCTGGTAAATTGTGGGAAAAAATTGTAACAGAATTTTTATGTGCGCAGGGAAATTTAGTCAAACCTCAAACCGTCGATCAGCAATTGCAACACACGTGAGCTGCTAGCATGGCCCAAGTGTATTTCCAAGCGTGAGCTCATGCCTCCACACTCATAACGTGACGACACGTGAGCTCACGTGACGTGAGACCAATGTAGTTCTACCTTTAGTGTTTGAATTTGAAAATTGAATTGTCTCTTCAATAACAAAATCGATCGAAAATTGATATTCTTGACATTTTATCCGTCAGAAATGAGCAGCGTCTCCGCTTTTCTCCATTGCCAAAATTGTCGGTCGAAAGAATGGTTGCGTATACAGCACACGCTTAGTCCGTGGATTATACACCAAATTCCCCCAAAAATTTTTAGTCCACATGTTGTAAGCACTCAGTACCCGACCTAAATTTAGGTCGGTCCAAGATTTCAAGTGACCTGACCTAAAATAGGTCGTGGACTATATACCGCTGTAAACACACCCGACCTGAACATTGATTTTTGCGCGGCTATTAATAATGTATGTATGTTGAATATAAGCTCATAACATTCCCCTTTGACACAAAATCATTGAAATAAACATGTTTGAGAGACAAATGAAACGATAAATACAGTGCATGAACAAAAATTAAACTAAATGACAGCTCTCATGTACGAACGAGGACTAAATTCGACCTGAGCAAATTTTAGGTCAGGTCGATGTAAACATCTTAGGACTAAGTTCACTTAGTCCGCGCTTTAGGTCAGGTCACATTTGGTCCGACCGCTTTATACCGCACCAATGACCAGATAATGAAGACTTGTCAAAATTTCAAAATGTCAAGGCTGGTACTGAGTTAAATTTTGACAAGTCTCCATTATTAGGTCATTCTTTGAAGAGAATATATTTTCAGTGGAGAAAAGCGGAAACACTGCTCATTCTTGACGGATAAAACGTAAAGAATCCATGCTATCTGTATTTTCAAAGCGAAAGTAACTTCCAGGCAATTTTTCACGCTAAGAAGTGAGTGTTTATTTTCTCTTGCTTATTTTCAAGCTAAATTCTGTGAAATTATGTATGAAAACTTCACATTAAGGGGGGAGATACATGTAACTGCTAAAACAAAAACGATTTTTTTTTATTGCATCAAAGTGTTCGAAATACTCTTAAATTATACCAAAAAAAGTTTTGAAGCGATATTCGTATTAGTTCTCGAGTTATAGCCAGTTATAGACAGCGCGGCGTTCCCCAGGTCGGTGGAGCTTTAGAACTTTAAAGGCGTTTTTCTCAAAGTAGTATTTTTTCAATTTCCGTACAAGATATCTCAAAAAATATTGAACCTATTTGGCTCAAATTTATATCACATGTACAAAAGAGTATTATCTCATCGTTGAACCTACATTTTCTTGTAATTTTGGAAAAAAATTAGTTTATCAATGTTTAAAACGTGATTTTTTTGAAAAAAAAATCGATTTTTTTTTTAATCTAATATTAATGTAAAAATTTGATTTTTTTCTCTAAATTTTATTGGTTCACCTATGAATTATAGATCTCATTAGCATATTTTTTTTTCTCTGAACGTTGCAAGTTTCTCGGAAAAGGCGTTAAGTTGTACGAGGCTGTTTTTGATGTGTTTTTTTCATTTGCTCGCATCGCCTCCATTTTGTGTTAAAAAGTTATTAAAAAAATATTTTCATTTACTATAAGATATGTACTTTGAGGATTTAATATTAAAAATTTTCTGAATAAACAATATATATATTTTAAGTCAATCTGAAATTAGCAATTTCTTTTCCATTTTACATGTATTCCCCCCCTTAAATTAAAGTCAATACTACTTTTACTATACCTATTCGTTGCATTAGAATAGTCGTCCGTATAGTCAAGTTGATAAGGCACTGGCTTATAGTGTGTAGCGTCCCAGATTCGAATCCAAATTCGGACGAGGGACCACGCTAAGAGCGTTGAGTTCACCTAGCTCTGAATAGGTACCTGAGTTACATCAGGGATATAGTGAGTCGTGGAAATAATTACTTCACACTCGTATTCAAAAGAGAAATTATAAAAGTTGCACGCCGTTAGGCTAACTATGTACTATATGGTAAGTTATACTACAGCGTAAGAAGTTAGTTCCTAACCAGCGTGCGAACTACGTTTATGTATACCGACTAGAATTTTCGTTGCTCCCATACAGCTCACTTCTCGTAAAAATACCAATACACTCAGGTCGCTTTGACACACTCAGAAAAATTTCACCAGTTAAAATTTAAATCAAAAGTTGAAATACTTTTAAATAAAAAACTAATCTTATTTCAATTAAATAAGCCCCCACATTCTATAAAAATGATTCCACTTTATTATACAAATGTTATTTTCATATCATAATTTTCATCATTGAATGTAAAACAGAACATTTTGTACCAAACAAAACCACTTTGATACAGCGTTATTGAAATGAAGGCAAATTATTTGAATTCAAAAGAAACGTATATGACGCCAAATCATATTTGAAAATATTTGATTCATATCTATTTTTTTAACGGTTTTTTTCAGAGTGCAGATATTTCATTGGGTAAATGGAGGCTCAATTTTAAGGTCAAAGTATTTTTTTCCACAAAATGAAAGAAATTCAATCGCTTATCTTTCCCTACATTTTGGTTATACCGTCGATTTCCACTCCATTTCTACTATCTCAGTGAGCAAAACTAAGTTCTCTTCATCTTCTTCTTAGAAATATAAAGGGATGTCATAAAAGTTCGCGTAAAAATTGTGTCGCTACGACATGTACTAATCAACAATATTTGAAATTTGCTATTTGAAAACACTATGAGTATGAAAAGTGTTGCCAATGAAAAGGGAGTACTTTGCAAGCGAAGGCAGTATAGTAGTACGGCAACTAAAAACGGAGTGTACATACTCCGATCGGAGTACAACAACAGCACTGGTCCAGACCATTCTTTGGACGTTTCGAATTCACGTCTTTGTCCTCATATTTAGCTTGTTTTGACAGATTGTGACGTCAACAGAGTAGCTGACCTATTCTAGCAGTTTGAAGCAGACCAAGACGAGGTACCCGAAATCTATAGCTTTGCTTCGTAAAATTACCTCAAAACACCATCAAGCCAACGAAAAGTCAAATCAGAACGTGACGTCGCCAACTGTTATACAAGAGAGCAAAAACAAAGCGTAGATAACAGGCCACCTCCACTAGCAATTTCCCACGGTATGGCATTTGAAATTGCTAGAGGAGGCGGCCTATGGTATGCCATATTTGATGGCATGCCATAAATGGTAGGCAATATGGTATGCCATTTGTTTGGCCATCTGTCTGGCAATATTTTGACAGTTCTTGATTTTCAAAATGGCGTTGAACCGTGATCATGCTTCGTTTCTTATAAGAAAATGTAGGAATTCTGAATTTTCCGGGATTTTGCAATCAAAATAGTCTACAGTATATTAAATTGTGGGAAAAGGTCGAATTCAGATGCGGAATAGTGAAATTATATACTTATTTTATTTAAAAGAGAAATAATTTCAACTTTGAATGATGAGTAAATATATGAAACTTCCTGTTGATGATTGGCGGATTTTTCAAATGAATTCTTTCGCATTCCCCTTCGTATATCAGCAAATCATATAATAGTTACATTTTCGTCTGAAATTTCACCCGCTCATCCAACAAGTAATTTATCCTACACGTGAAGTTTTCATCAGCAGCAGAATTTCTTCATTCTGCACTTAAAATAACTCCTTAGGGGTTAGTCCACTGTTAAACTGCTCCAAATGAACTTTTTTTAAACAGTTACCAAAAAAAAACTATTCAAGATATCGATTTCAAATTTTACATACATCTTTATTGAAGTTTAAAGTTAACATGTTTATTGGAAAAAAATATTAGAAAGCCAAATGGCGACCCCAATGGATCGCCGCAGCACCGCCGAAAAAAAGCAAATTGCGCCTCGTAAATTCCTGGGCAAAATAAGCGTCTGTGAACAAATTATCAAAAATATTTTATTAGTTTTGAGTATAAAGGACTGCACGGGTCTAAATTTAGAACGAAAAAATTTTTTTTGACGATTTGGGAAACATTTTTTTGATTGAAAAAACGCGAAAAACTGGACAACCAATGTTCAAAAGTATACCAAATTTTTTTAAATCGCTTTTGGGCTCTGAATTTAGGCCCTGCAGTCCTTTATACTCAAAACTAATGAAATATTTTTGGTAGTTTGTTCACAGATGCTTGTTTTGTCCAGGAATTGACGAGGCGCAATTTGCTTCAATGAAAATGTTAACTTTTAACTTCAATAAAGATGTATGTGAAATTTCAAATCGATAACTTGATTAGTTTTTTTTAGTAGTTGTTTTAAAAAAAAAAAGTTCATTTGGAGCAGTTTAACAGTGGACTAACCCCATAACGCTCAGTTACAGAGCACGTCTTTGCTGCTCAGAGGCATTTCCGAAATGATATTGCATGCCATGAAACTACCATAAATTGACAGTCCCTGCCATCGGATATGGCAGGGTAAATTGCCAACCGAGTCCCGGGCAGGGGCCTCTGCTTTTGGAGGCTTAGGCCATAGCATAAGAACTAATAAATAGCACTGAAAGTACGTGATTTATTGATGGAAGAGATTGGCAGGGAGTGAAGGAATTACCATCAGCTGGCACGTAAAAAGAGATAAAACCAAAATATGTTCACTGTATCACATGCGAAAGTGAGAAAATATACTGTCAAACGACAGGTGAGAATGTATATATTCGTGTGAGCTGATAGGTGAGAGTGTGTTGGCGTGCGAATAATCCCATCAAGAAACAGTAAGCGCAGCGAACATTCACTGGCAGCAATGCCTTCTAGAAGTACGGGCCATCAGACTACGTAGTCGTTCTCGCCGTGACGTAATGAGTTTAGGAAATTTGACATTTCCACGCGGCAGTGCCGATGTACACGGAGATTTCACTTGCGGTTTTTTGGTTAAAATATTAATAAAACGTTAGTTTTTTGTGCGTGGACGCGTTATAATATAATATTTAGTCGTAACGTACATTTTGTACCAATTAATTGTATCGCGACAGTAAATCGACACGAACTATCACATAACCTAACACCAACCGATAAACATTTCGTAGCGAAATTTCCACATTATACCGCACGCACCACATTAATTTGTGTTTTAGCTGTTCACTAGCACTGTCCCGTACAATTAGCATTTTCCCGCGGACGTCCCATAAGACTACGTGGGTTTTTCGGACATTTGTCCCGATGCTCTGACGTCATCATTCTGCATTACGGCCCGTACATCTGGAAGGCATTGCTGGCAGCAAACGAAATTCCCTGTATTGGGTTGCATAAAAGTGTCCGAGATATTCCTTTTACTCGCCATATGGTATCGAAAGTAGTATTCCGCGTTAACTACCTTATCGCTTACCATTTTAATACTCAGCAAATACTTTAAGAAAATCAATATTGCATAAATCGCCATTCGTTAAAATAGTCTCTTTGGCAAAGCACATGTGAATTGCCTTGTGGGAAGGAGAAACGTTTTTGATCGTAGCAGGGTTGCTTGGCGGGGTACTTTGTGTCTTTTTCCAACTTCGACTTAGATATTGCTATCTACTTCTCGCAATTGTTTCGCAATTCACGTACTTTCCGAGCTATATGTAGTTCTTAAGCTATGTCCCGGTGTAAGTGAATTCGGACAAGCTCGACTTGATTTGACGTCACATTCTGTTATAACAAGCAAACTGCGAAGGCGAAAACGGCAATTCGGAAAGGCTCTATATTCATTTAGGGTAACTGCCCTAGTCTCCAGATAGTGCTAGCATCCGGGCACTCAAACTTAAATGTTCACTTTATAGAAAATATGGTTCACATTCTGACATTTTTTTTTCTCACTAATTCTTATGTGCCTTTCGATTTGATAGCACCATAAGAGCATCACGATCAATATGGATTGTGATATTTGGATCGCGATACAAAGTATTGATCGTGTAGGGTGCTGTATTAATGGATCACGGTACGAATCGCAAAATTATCCGGATATTTTGAAATCCATCAATCAATATAGTTGGATTGCGATAAATATTGAACGTGTAGACAACCGGTCAATAAATTTTTGCTAGTATTAGGTTAATTGGCAATGTAGGAAGATATTTTAAGCGCCACAATATCATCGATTCCCAAAAGGTCACATACTGATTGTTGCTCGGACTCTTTGCCTATTACCGGTTTTGCTTCTCAGCTAATTATTTGTAAGAAAGCTCCGCAATTTAATAAAAACCATTTGAATTAAATTAAAATATATGTAAAAATAATAGGCATTCTAAAGTAGTTTTCGAAGTCTTCAGTTTCTCTATGTAGGCGTATCTCGTCCAACAAATTTAAAAGAGAATATTTCTTACGATTTTGAAGCCACTCTTTCATCCATTGTTTTTGCTTTATATCACTCATTTGGCAAACATTAATTCGCAAACTTCTACACCATACGAGACTATCAGGCGTACTGACGTGTGATCCGATTGAACGTGTAGGCACTTGTGTTATTCCATCAATATTTACTTGAGTATCACGATCCAAATATCACGACCCATATTGATCGTGTAGTGTCCCCCTAAGATGAACCCTACACGATCAAAATTCAAAATATCCGGATATTTTCGCAATTCGTATCGTGATCCATCAATACAGCACCCTACACGGTCAATATTCTTTTTTCCTCCTTCCTTCCACTCTCCATCACTCAATCAGTATGCAGATTGTTGTTCAGGATGTTAAAAATTAATTTTCCCCTTTCAAAATTAATTAGTTGTATATTTATTAATCCTGTTCGAGTGTACACAGTAACTGTTGGTTTTAGAGTCGGCATTCTAAATATAATTTTAATTGCTTTCGAAATAAGTCTTCCAATTAACTCGATGTTTTGCTTTGATGTCTGACTCCATAAAATAGTTCCGTATGTGATAGTTGAAAGTATATAAGTATTAAACATTATTAATTTTGTTCTAGTTTCCAGGAACTCAAATTTTCTTAAGACTGCAATCATTGGCCCTACTTTATGTCTGATGTGGTTAATGTGTTGTAACCATGACATTTTCTCATCTAGGATTAAGCCAAGATATTTCATTGATTCAGCTTTTTCTAGACGAATTCCGTTTATCTGAATATAGGGGTTTATAGGATATTTATTTTTTGCTGGAAAATGATGTACTTGGTTTTGTTAACGTTTATAAGCAGTTTGCTATGCCTGATCCACACTTGATATGTTTCTAAATCTCTGTTAATTTTATACTCAAGAGATGGTTAATCTTTTTCAGAATATAAAAGAAGTGTGTCATCAGCAAAAAGGACTAATTTGCCAGACAGCTGGAGATGTTGAATGCAATTCACATATAGAATTAATAATACTGGTCCAAGAATTGATCCCTGCGGTATGCTTATATTGATGAAACGTTCTTGACTGATGCATTGTATTTGTTTTGTCACAATCCGCCTATCCAATAAATAATCTTTTATTATCGAGTTAAACTTCTTACTAATGCCATATTATTCGAGATGTTGAAGCAAAATTTTGTTGTCAATAGTGTCAAAGGCCTTCTTGAGATCGACAAAAATGGCTATTACATAGTTACCTTTATCTAATGAGCTGTTAATGAATTGTACCGCGTCTAATGTGGCCGCTATTGTATTGCTGTGCTCTTGGAAACCATACTGTATTGGAGCCAAAATTGCTGCTTCATTGATATGTTGCACTATACGCACTTTAAGATTCTCGCAAATATTTTGCTCATTACACTTATAACAGCAATTGGGCGATAATTAAAAGTATCCGAAGGATCACCTCCCTTAAAGATTGGTGTAATTCATGCCAACTTAAGGCAAGTAGGAAAAGAACCCGTCTTTAAATGACTATTAATAATTTTTGATGGAATCTCCGCTATTTCATTTTTAAGCATTTTGACGTCTTCGGATGTTAAATTGTCGATAGCTGACCTGGAGAAACTTTGTATCGCGATCCAAATATCACGATCCATATTGATCGTGCAGGGTCCCTCTAATAGCCTCTACAGACGACGAACATGTTCGTCAACTTGGTGCGAAAACATGTTTTAAAACTTCGATACAGACGTTCGCACCAAATGTCGAACATAAGTACATTGCGCATCAGTTTGCACTGAATTTCAATGTTCGCGCACATGTTTACGAACCTGAGATAAGAGTAAAGCGCCGGACACAATGGTCCATTCCATTCCAGAATAAACGTCAAAGTTGGCGGCATAGAAAATTTACGAGACTGAACACATAAGGTTGGAATGGAACGGAAAGGACGAGTTGACCAACTTTCAAATTTTCTGGATCAGAAGAGTATTATTATTAATACTAAAAAAAATTTTGCTGTTTATAGAAGGATACAAAGCTTATTAGCATTCCAAATACAGTGAAACCTCTGTATGTTGACCACCTACGGTTCGGATTGATGTCGGTCAAGATACGCAGGTGGTCAGTTTAAAAAGGGTACTTGTTTTTCCTTAAACACTATTGACTTTTCATAGAGCATTCGCATAAAAATAATAAAAAATGTATCGATTTTTAAAGTACGGGCAGATTTTACACCTTAATGGAAATTGTTTTAAAAATTCGTGCGGCTTTAGCTTCTCTCCTGTTATACTACAGCATAGCAAAATGCTCAGTCTTTCCTTGGCCAACCTGCTCCCTTCACACTTTCCGTCTTTTGTCACAAGGCTTTTGGTTGGAAGCTGCCTATAAAACAAACCAGTTTCGTCCACCTTAAACTGGTCTTCGACTCTATATTCCTTTAAAATATCAAGTAATTAAAGTCTTCAATATGCCGCTGCTTCATAGTCAACATTTGCACATTCACCGGATAATGCTCTAAACTGGATATAATTTCGCAACCAATGCTTTCACTTGAAGTAATGGGCCAGTCACTAAGATATTTTTTGATCGGCACTTCTTAAAAAATTCTAGAACTTGTTCCTTGACAGGCTCGAGCTGCGTCTTCTTCAATTTCCATTTCTTTCTAGGCTAACATTTTGGTTAAATGCTGTTGAAATCTATTCTTTATCCGTGATAATGTTAACGACTATAGATTTCGCTATTTTTTATTTTTCCGCTAAAAATCGCTGGCTTTCTCCTGCGTCGACTTCATCTCAAATTTCCTTTTTCGTAAGCAAATTTAGTTCTACACTTGACTTTCGTTTTTGTGCCATTTCCCGGCTTGGGGGAAAAAATCCTAAACATAAATACATTTCACTAAAAATAATTTTCTACTAACCTAGAATGCAAAGCCAAACTTGACAGATTTTTCATAGAAAAACCAAAGTGGTTAACTTAGAAAGGTGGAATGTAATGTGACGTCTTACAGATTTACGGTCAAGTTACAAGTTAGACAGGTGGTCAGCTTATAAGGGTGCATTTGTATTGGGAACGAATTGAACTAGGAAAAACTGGTCAATTTAACCAGGTGGTCCGCTTGTGGAGGTGGTCAACTTCACAGGTTTCACTTTAACTATAGAAAATTGCTATCCATTCTAAAATAATCACGCAAAACTGAAATTTTAAAACTACAAGTAAATTGTCGCACACTAAACGGAATGGAGACTATGAGCTCAGTTTGCTGGAATGGACATGAGCTGGAGAGTGCTGGAATGGAATGTGCTGGAGCATTGTGGCCCGCGCTTAAGTGTTAACCTGCGTACAACACTCGCCAAGTTGACGAACATGTTCGTCGTCTGTAGATGCTATAAGGTTGAACAAATAAACAATCAACAGCCATCCTACAACGCGCTGACCATTTGAAGTCTGCACTGCATGTTCGTTGTCAAAGTTGTGTCTTAAGTAGGGACACAATGAAAGTACTGATATTAGTACGGTATCGATACTTTCGTTTGATACCAAGTAAAATTTTACTTGAATCGAAACTGTTCGATATTTTACTCATATCAATACTTTGATGGTGGTATCGTATCGATATGACTGAAAAAATTTCACATGGAAACCAACCCATCTTTCCAAACTGTGCAATCTTGCTTGGCCATCTTTAAATTTTAATGATGGAATCGCCAGAATCAGTAATTTGTAAGATTCCTGCAAGGGCCCGTAATCAATATTTCATTATAAAATCGACATGGCATGAACCTTCCGTCGATTTGGAGATTATAGATATGAGGAAACAAAAGGACAACGAATGGAAAGGTACAATTTTAGAGGATGATATAGCGGCATCGGCTCGAGACTTGGAAATCGGTGTAATGTATGACGATATAAAAAGTGGTTTGTGCAATAATGGTGGACTTCCCTGCTTCGAATATTCCGTCGAGAACGCTAGGTTCACAAAGTCTTCCCTTTTCGGGAACTTTACTGCGAAGCTATTCTTTCTCGTGCGGCTGGACTGCTTCAACAACTGTTTATTAGTTCGGTGGACACAGCCAATGCATTGAGAAAAGAATTAACAACCAAGAAACTGGACTACCAAAAACTAGAAATGGAATTTGAACTACTGGCACAATCGTCTGAGAAGTCAGAACGTGAGAGGAGAGAAGATGAGAAACTGATCCTAACAAAATGTATATATATATATATATATATATATATATATATATATATATATATATATATATATATATATATATATATATATATATATATATATATATATATATATATATATATATATATATATATATATATATATATATATATATATATATATATATATATATAAATATTATATTGATGAAGGAGAAAAGTTGCTAATGTTGTAATATATATTTAAATGATTAGGTATGAAAAAGCAAAAACTAGGAGCAATTCTATTCTCTGCATTATTTAATTTGTATACTGTCCACATATATGTAAAAGCGAAAAAAAATTATGAGTTCGTTTGTTAATAGAAAAATTTTACAGGAAAATAAATCAAATTCAGCAAATGTTCTTCGCTTAATTTTCATATTTACATTGCTAATCGTGAGACTCTCCATCACGCATTTTAAATGATCCCTTAATAAGATATTGCACCCCATACTATAATACTCCCTTTTCTTGCGTGGGACCCGGCTGGTATTCTTAGAGGCTTTTAACCTAGCCGTCGTGGAAATTATCGCCAAATTCCAAACTGAATCCCGCCCAATCAAAGAGATTCTTCCAGGCTGAAGATCATTGCTATCATCTATATTACTAAAATCTTGTGCAAATTAGGCTTTGCTCTATCATTGATAGTAAATAAATATAAAATTTAGCGTTTCTCCATAATTTACGGATTACTTACCTAACATTCTTCTCTTACTATACATATTCAAAAACAAGAAAATAATTTCTTATAAAAGAATGTATTTAGAAACATATTTGGTCGTTGTTCCAATAAACAAAATTACTATACTAAATCCCTCACTTTGTATCATAATTTACAAAAAAAAAATCTCATAAACAAGAGCGCACGAGCCAAAATCAATTTTCAATAAAAACAGAAGCAAAACAGAGATGAACCAACGAAACTAGAAAATTGAAACGTAACTGAAAAACTCTTAACACTAGTTATTAATAAAAAAATCATTTGATCAACAAAAAATATTAAATATCAAGTTCACTAATTCAAAAATATTACCCACATTTCAGTATAAAATAGCATTGGTTCGTCTTTTTGTATAAAATGTCAACCTCCTAAACCTCCTGTCACCTACCTCCTAAACTACTGGCCATCCCATTCTCAAACTTTCATTATAAGAATACTTTAAGCTTTGTTTTGCCATAAAAATAAGCAAAATTAATTTGGTCCAAATTATTCAAAAAACGAGTTGAAATTGTTACTTCCGGTTTCACACAAATTTTTACTTGCGGTTTTCAAATTTTATTTCAAAATTAAAAAGAACAGTTAATTTTCTACACCATTCAGTATTTTTAATGTTTTGTGGATTTTTTTTTGAATCCTAGAATCCGCTTCCAAAAAACCTTTCATCAATTTCATCCATTTTTTCAAAAGCCCATAACTCGGCAACTAAGCCTCATAGAAACCAAAAATTGTGTATTCATGTTCTTATCTTCTAGAAGTACCATTATGCGTAATATGAACGAAATCCAGAGCCTCGACTTTTTTTCGTTGTCCGCTTCACGTGAAATGCCCCTCAGGTTAATTTAAACAGATATATTATGATGATAATGTATTTAATATAGATAGTCAAATGTACTTAGTATATAACTAATAGATTATTTGCTGGTAATGAGTATTAGTCAATTCTTTAAAAGTAAGCACATTAAATAAGATACCTAAGTTATTTTAAGATTAGACCAATAGACGCTGAAGAAGAGGGCAGATTATCCTCGAAATATCGATAAATGTCGAGTAATCCAAATAAATCTAGCTTCGAAAGGAAAAAATTGGTTTAAATTAGAATATTTTTACAAGCTAGGAAAAAAATTGGTACACAATAGAAACAACTCTCTACCAGCTTCAACCCCTAGACCCGTACGAGGGTTGTCGTGGGATTGCTTTTACCCATCGATCCGAGTGCTGTGTTACTAGCACAAAACAACTGAAAATAAAGGGAGAAAATAACGAGTATAAACTACCATAATCGATAGAAAATAGAAAAAGAACTAACAGAAAATTGTTTTTAATGTGTACCAATTATTTGCCTGCCCTCTTCTTCAGTGTCTATCGGTCTAATCTTAATCTAACTTCGGTATGTTTTTTATAGAGTATACTTTTAAAGTATTGACATACTAATTACCAACTAATTGTCTATTAATTACCTTACTTAAATACATTTAACTATCCATATTAATTAAATTTTCCTCCTCGCTATCAAATGATTGTTCAAATTAGCTTGAACAATGGTGATGCACAGTTTCCTTGGTCTGTGTTTAGTCTTCTATTCAGAAAATGCCTCTTTTACCTTTCTACACATTTTGTGGGCTTTTTGTAATTTTTTATGAGTAACTACCAAAACATTCAACATAATGCCTAGTACTATACTCTTCGCGAAACGAATTCAACGGTCAAATCCCATACAAAAAGAGCTTTACTGACGAATTGAACAGCTCTTTTTGTATGGGATTCGACCGTTGAACGACGAGAGATCGCGCACCGAGCTTTGAGTTCACCTAGCTCTAATTAGGTACCTGATTTAAATCAGGGATAATGTGAGTCGTATAACTAATCACTCAACAATCAATGGGTCTTTCCCAGTGAGGTAGTAGAAATGGAGTGGACATGCCCATAAGATTTACATTGCAGGGGATGGTAGTAATTTTTTAGCTACTCATTGTCAAATCGGGTCAAATCCAAGTAGTTCCTCTCCAATTTGACAATAGCCGTGTATATTACCAGGAACAACTTGCACTGGCTTGGCGTGGAACGGATTGAAATGAAACTTCAAAGTAGGTTTTTGGTATGATTGGATTAAAGTTGATTAACCGAATAAAATGCAGCTCGTTCTACTAAAGTGAAGTATATCGCATCATAACGTCACATATATGAATAGAACTCAAGTGGGCTTCACATTTTTCAATCCATCAATCAGCGTCTTTTAATCCAATCCAGTAAAATTTCGTGATCGGATCGACTTATCTCAAATCAATCCACTGCGCGTATACAACGTGGGTTGACTAATCCTAAGCCAGTTTGAAACCACGTTATAAACGAGGCTAATGAGTGCTAGGCATTTTTAACATGCTTCTGCGCGAGAGGATTGAAGGGGCTAATGGTGGAAAGTTATACCGTCCGTGTCCGCGGGCTGGTCTTTCCACACTAGTATTCTTGATGCAGTCCGCAAACCGGTTAAAACAATCACCGTTTCCACACTTAGTTTGCAGCAGCAACGGAACCGTTCATATACCGATTATGTATATGAATGTGTGCGTGTTCTTGTTTTTTCATTTCGACTTGAGTGTTTCATGAAAAATTCCTGACCCGTGAACTATGCCTATAGTTTGCTAGTGAGTTGCAGCCAGTGTTGGCACTTAACTACATTTGTAGCAAATTTACTACATTTTTGCTACTTCACTACTCAAATTGTTAGATCTAATACATATTGCATCGAGAATGTAATATTGAAGAAGATTTAAGCGCTGCGCACACAGAACGCTATCGGGCAACATGGGCGGCACGGACAGTGATGCACAGTCGTTCAGTAATTTGGCTATGTTAAACACAAGGCGACAACGCTAACTTTGCAACGTTAGTCTGTTTCCATAACTTGCATGAAATGTCGTTCAAAAATACTTTTTCTATCAGGCGCCCAGTTTTGTCACATATTTGACTACGACGGCTAATCATCGCTCGGTTTTATTCGCCAGAGAACTACTAAGCGATGAAAAAATATATGAACCTTCAAATGACTTGATACATTTTTTCAGCAAGTTTAAACTGTTTGAAGGTTCTTATGTAGAGAAGTAAGAAATTTATGTATGTACATGCTATTTAAAAAGCAATGATTTATTTACTGTTAATTGTTATAGAACTGAAAAAATCATTTGTTATTGAAATCTCAGAATTTTTTTTTATCTTTTGATAGTTTTGTTATCTTTGGGCTAGAAAACAGATTTTACAAGTATATGACGCCTTTAATTTAAACAAAACTGATTTTGAAATTTAACTACATATTTTTCCCCATATCTACTTCAGAAATATCTTTCCGCCGTGACATCACTGACCATGTACAAGATTGGTACGGTTTCTTAATGTGGTGGCTGAGAGCAGGCATACGACCGGAACGGTAAAGAGGCTTCGGTGGGTGAAAGTAGACATACGACCGCAAAGGGTTAAAAAGGCTAACTCCCCAGTAGGACCACAAGCATTGATGACTTTTACCATGCACTCTTTCATTAATGCCTATGAATTCCAAAATAATGGATTACAATGTAATGTGTAAGTAATGCAAAAAAGAATCATAGTGGTACAGAAACCCATGTGGGTTTACTGCACAGAATAAAGCACAGTGAATGGTAGAGTAATGTAAATATACATACTGAAATCACTTACATCCTCACTGCCGCTTCATTGATGGCGTCATCAACTCTCGGTATTGCGAAACGGAGCGAGTATCGTTGCTTATAATAACCTCGTAAATTCATTAGTGCGGTCATGCGAAAACGATCCGACGATGATTACTGGGAATAATCACTGCAGTAAGCATTCTTGGTCCTACTGGGTCACATCTGGGTACACTGATAGCTATATCGAGATATGGGTTTTTGATTAATAAAAGCCCAGAGATGCGGACTTAATGAATTTATTCCACAAACTGAACTTACTTCTAAACTCGTACAGGTATTTATAGTACCGAGATAAAACAAACAATTCTTCTTTAAGTATTTCTTAAGAATATGAAATGGCAAATTCATGTTCTATTTAATCAAAATAATTCTATCATTAACTTTCTTACTTATTGAATTATAAACTGTCTTGACATTCGTCTTCATATTCTAAACAATGTCGATAATATTTATAAACAATTATCGATATTCATTCTTTCATAATGCAAACGATCTTGAAATTCATCTTTGATAATCTAAACAAATCTTGACAGCAATTCTTTCACACTTCCATCTAAGTGACCACGTGCAATGTGATATTCTATTGCATGAAATGATTGTGTCATGAAAATACTAATTGATTCTATGAAATACTAATTGATTCATATGTTCACAGATCGAATGATGGGATAATGGAATCTCATAATTTATTATAGTTTATGATAGTATGTTTACAATATCATAACTATCGTCGATGTCCACTCCATTTGTACTATCTCAGTGACAAAAACAACTTCATGGCTATGGCACAGCGTGAGAAGGTAGTTCCTAATCAGCGTCAAAGTGTAGAGAAAGAAAGAACTCCTTCCATTTTGGAGAAAAACCACTTTGACTTTGAAATTGCGCCTCCATTTACGCAATGCATTATTTGTCAAAACAACCTGAGAGTGTGTTGGTATTTTAGCGAATAGTTAGTCGTATGTGAGGGAGCCCGGTAGCTCTGCTTGCTAAGGCGTCAGGCCGAAATGCGGCGTGCTACGGGGCCTGCGGATTCGAATCCCGCCAGTGCTATGGCTCTAAGTGTGAATGCGTGTGATTGTCTATGAGAGTGGCAAATGGGCCCAAACTGGTGGCCTAATGCTGGCCGCATTCCCGCCAGCCCTCTTCACTAACCTAAGTCTAACCTAGTCGTATGTGAGCAACGAAAAATCTAACCTAAGTCACAGCGTAAGAAGTTTGTTCCTAACCAGCGTACCAACTCCGTATATGAATACGGACCAAAATTCCAGTGATCTAACCTGACATTGTTGTTACATACTCAGGCTAGATTTTTCGTTGCTCAAATACGAATCACTCTCGCAAAAAATACCAACCACAGATATAAGAGAGAATGGATTAGAAATCGCAGCTGAGAAATGATCCAATTTTCGACCAACTGTCTATTGGTGTGAGAATGAGATACGAATATGTGAGACAAGCCAAACCGGCCATAGGGGAGCATGGCAGCATGGGAAAACATTAAACAGTTGTATGAACTTCTTGCACCTTGCTTTCATTTAATGTATGTGCATCTACCTGAATGCTTAATGCAAGAGCATTTCTATCACAAATTAATAATTTCCTCATGCTTAAACTCGCTTATGCAATTGTCGTTCTCAGATAACTGCAAACAATTACATAAAAAATTGGTTAAAATTGGAATAATCAAACTGCTGTGAGGTTTATATGTACATAAGTACTTGATACAACATATAAACGCAATATTAACATGCATTAAATGCTTTTTGTGTGTGCATACAAAATATATAAAACAAACGCCTTGTATCCGATCTTACCCTACAATCAGAAAAAACACGTGTGAATTTTGACAAGACTTTGTTCACCGCGTGGAAATTGGCTTTTCTTTTTAACATGCGGCGATTGCGTTCGTACTCTGGTAGCATTTCTCGTAAAAATGGGGGAGAATTAGGGCTTTTCGGTGCTGAGTGCGGTAGAAAGGGGCGCACTGAGCGGAATTTTTGTGAGAGAGCAATGTTGTGCGTGTATTAAAAAAGGCACATTCACGTATGGGTACACGGATAGCCATTTCGTATCCATATTCTTTCATATCTATGATACCAACCCACTATCAGGTTGCTTTGACAGATAAGGCATTTCGTAAATGGAGGCACAATTTCAAGGTCAAAGCGTTTTTTTTTGGGGAAAATGGAAGGAGTTGGCACGCTGGTAAGAAACTAACTTCTTATGCTGTGCCTGAGTATGTAGTTGTCGACTCTTGTCCATCTCTTTCTGTTCCATGCAATTTCTTCCAACTTTCCAGGCCTATAAACAGCTGATCAACAATACAATCTCAGGTTAGATCACTGGATTTCTTGTGCGTATACATTGACAGATAAGCTTGAGTAGGCTAGTAGGTAGGGCACTGGCTTCTTGCGTGTGGGGTCCCTGGTTCGAACGCAGGTTCGGACGATGGTCCGCGCACCAAGCTTTGAGTTCACCTAGCTCTGATTAGGTACCTGATTTAAATGAGGGGTAAAGTGAGTCGTGGAACTAATCACTCCACACTTGTATTCACAATGATTAAAAAAAATGCAATGAAGCTCTCTACCAGCTTCAACCCGTAGACCCGTACGAGGGTTGTCGTGGGATTACTTTTTGCTTTTCTTTTCAAAAGACAATTGTCAAAAAAAGTCCGAGAAAAAATCAGCGTAGCTGTTAAAACATATGACATAATCAGTGATGCCAATTTAGCTACATTGTAGCTAGATTTAGCTACTAAAGGAACCTGTTTAGCTACAAAATTTTTCATTTAGCTATTGGCTACAAATTTGGCTACCTATTTATAGATTATAAATAATTAAGATTTTTGCTTTGATTGCATTAATTTTCACTAGTTTATTAATATTAAAAAAACTCAGTGCTTGAAAATAATTTCCTCAAATTCTAAGGTAATCGTTAATGCTTTGGGTAGTACAATAGTACTATTACTATGTACTATGTCTTTCTGGACATAGAACAATAATAATCTTCTACGAATAGTTTTATTTCCTTTGTTCGGTGCGAAGAAAAATCGAGAGTTTTAACTCATTAGGTGTTTAGTATGGGGCCGAAGGTGGCACATTCGTGCACACTACTCGGCAGGGGGAAAATAAAATACACCATAGGTGGTTTACCGCCGCGCTTTTATTGGACTATTTGTTTGTACGCTACATTGCACATTTGCATCGCTCTGCACTATCGCGCTTTGCACCAATATTGCTCCTTCGCTCGCGCCATCGCTCGCTCAGTCGGACCCAAATGGAGACTCTCGAGGCTCGTCGGGGACTGAAAACCTATCTCATCACTTCCGCCGTCGTCGTCGTCGTCCCACCGAACGGTGTTGCCGTTCGTTACATTAGGAATAAACTGAAATAGGTTAGACAATCGAAATATATTTAATGTAGAATACACATTAGGCGTGTTTTTTTACTCCTCTATCTAGCAGAGAACAGAGTATACGCATTTGAAACAACAATACTCCTGTACCAGTGAATTCACTAGTTCAGAAATTCTATTCTTCGTATGTATTAGGTTGCTGCAGATGAAATGGCCGATTTGGTAATAAATTTTTAAACAGCTGTAACTTTTTATAAAGGCAATTTATGTAATCAAAGTGGGTACCAATAGATGCAACACACTTTTCTCAACGAGATACAAGTACATTTATTCCAGTTTTGTAAAAGTCCGAGTTTCCGGTTCGAAGAAACTCCTCGAAGGTGTTTTTGACAGCAGCTTCATTATTAAATTTTTTCCTGTCAAAAAGTGATCCAAATGTTTAAAGAAATGGTAATCTGTCGGTGAGATTTCTGGTGAATACAGAAGGTGAGGAAAAGTCTCATAGCACAACTCGTTTAATTTTTGGACCATTGTTCTCGATACATGACGTCGTGCGTTATCATGAAGCAGTATCACTCCATCCCTGTTGACAAGCCTAGGCCGTTGGACTATCAATTTCTGATGCATTTCATCCAGTTGAGGACAGTATTTCTCAGCAAACAGTTACCATTATTTTCTTTAGATGAAGGCTTGTACATCGTGGTACATCGTTCGGGCCAAATGTAAACTAGACGAGCCTAGCTCGTGATTATGTCATTCGGCGGACGGGACAAACAATCAGACACGTGGTTGAACTGTTCTCGATATTCATTTGCGTTAGTTACGTGTCATTTTTCGTTGCCTTCACACTTTTCGGAATTATTAGTTGTTTCGACTATAGTCTTCTTCCTGACTATGGCCCGAGTAAATGAGAGATAGCGAGTAGGTCAAATGGTTAAGAGAGGGTAATTCCATAGAAAATCGACCAATTTTCAGAAAATGTTTGACTCACCTCCTTGGAATTTGGAAATATTTTGTTATCCAGAAGGGCTGCTAAGCTTATTATCGAAAATTAAATATTTTTGGAAAATATGGTATATTTGCGGAAATATGGCCTCTTGAAGTTATTGAGAAACGTTGGTTCGTGCTACATTCAAAAAATTGTATGAAATCTTCTTTACGAGGAGCCTTCAAATGTGGCTTGTTGGAAAGAATAAGGTGTAGATATTCTAGAAAAAATAGTGCGAGAAATATCCTGACCAAAAAGGATGAAAAGGATCATTACAGTGTCTTTTATCCTTGAATATTTCAAAATGCACACCTTCGATTTTCTTAATTTTTTATATATTGTAAACAGTTAACTAAGCTACAAACGTGCCGCATTTCAAAAAGGAGCTAAAAAAAAAAGTACAGTCGCAAGAAATTTTTAAAGGAGTGGAATACTATAACCGGCACAGAAAATGTATAGAAAATGGTACCGAAACAAGGTAAAACTTACAAAATAGGGTACGAAAGAATTGTATGTTTTAAAAATGGATTTAAAAACTTTTTTGCAATTTAGTTTAAAGCCTGCAGAAGATTCTAATTTAGTTTCGAACGTAGAAAGTTATGTACAAGTCCATTGCTTATAACACCACTGACGCAATTTTCATCAATTTTTGTTTTCACATGCACTTACAATAACGGCTGATCCAGGGCAATCCTGGCAGCTACCAAAATACTGTTAGCTACAGAAAAAATCGAAGTACTATTCCTTTTTAAAAAATAAAAATCATAAGCTACTATCAAGCTATTTAATATCAAACGTATATTGTAAGTTTCACCTTATGTCGGTACCATTTTCTTTAAATTTCGTACCTATAAAAATTTCTCACAAATGTATTTTTACGAGTTCCACTTTCAAATTTTGCACATTTGTAGCTTACATAACTATTTACAATATATAAAAAAATTAAGAAAATCGAAGGTGTTCATTTTGAAATATTCAAGGATAAAGGGCACTGTAACGATCCTATTTTTCCTTTTTGGCCAGGATGTTTCTCGCACTATTTTTTCTAGGACACCTGCTCCTTGCCCTTTCCAACAAGGCATACTTGAAGGCTCTACGTAAAGTAGAAGATTTTATACAATTTTTTAAATGCAACACGAATTGACGTTTATCAAAAATTTCAAGAGGCCATATTACCGCAAATATTAGTTATTTTTCAAAAAAAAAATTTATTGGTGCATAACTCAACTACTTGTATTCACAGTGCAAATTTCATTGAAATCTGACGATAGCGATAAAAGACCGTTGGACGATTTTCCGTGGAATGACCCGAGAAGAAAACTTAACTGCATTTCTCTCCAATGTAAATCTTATGGGCATGTCCACGCCATTTCTACTATGTCAGTGGTAAAGTTCAAGTCTAGTGAAAATACTTTTTTCACGCACTGAGATAGTAGAAATGGATGGGGTATGCCCATAAGATATACATTAGGTGCGTGTTTTTTTACTCCGGTACAGAACATAATAGAACTATGACTTAAAAGCAACGATCTAGCACAAAACGGCAGTGCATTCGCTAAGACTGCTGTATACGCGGTGGTAGTGCAAAACAGCTGAAAATAAAGAGAAAACGAGCATAAATTACGACAATCGATAGAAAATAGGAAATTATCTAACACAGAATTATCTCTTTTAAATACCAAAACATTCAACATAACGTTGAAAAAATGAAAGCCACTTCATGGCAATAAACCACAACTTCTCACGAGCTATTCTTTTTTCTATCAGCACATTCTATAGGTCAGCACATGAACTACCTTTAAGGAATAGAATTTCTGTACTAGTGAATTCACTGGCGCAGGAGTGCTGTTGTATCCAATTCGTCAGTTCTGTTCTGTACTGGATAGAGGAGCAAAAAAACGCATCTATTGAAGGGGATGGTAGTAAATGTTCATCTTTTCACTGTCAAATCCAAGTATTTCCCCTCCAATTTGACAATCAAGGGTATACTTGCTGAAACCTAGAATGGTATCCATGATTAATTTTTACTCACATGCGGTATATATTTCGTCGCACATGACTGCCATGAGGCTAGGAGCTATATAATCTTTTTATGTTCAATGATAAAATAAAAAATGTACATAATACTATTGTTGCCTTCTTTTTAGTAAAAACATGTACCTAAAATCATCAAAAATTTACCGTACCATTCTAGGGTTAAACGTGTTTTGTGCGCGAGTGAGTCGATAAGGCCAAAGGCTCAGTTAAGCGCTATTCAGACATGCGTCCATGCGACCACGCGTTCATGCGATCTAGCGTGTTTTGCTTACACGAGTCAATTTGATTTTGTTTATATAGCCGGGTCTAAAGTGAAGGAGGTGGAGTATGCTGATTCATGTACAATATATTTTTAAAAATTATTTCTTTCGCTCAGTGGCATGTGTGGATGATTCGTTGGTGATCATTTAAATATATGTTTTGTGGATGATTATTTTCTTATATAATGATGTGGATAACATATATTTTGTATCCTTACGTGCATGACTATTACGAAAAAAAATTGAATGCATATGAATATCTAGACACAAACATATATATATGTAGGTATATATAGTCAAATGGATTAGTATATACAATTTTCTGTTACCAATATATTTGTACGGAGGAAAAAAAAAAACATCATTATAAGCGCGTAAAATCCATCCACTTATCGCCTTAGCCCCGCCTTCAAAAAACTGGATTTGAGTTGACTTGACTCGTGTAATCTAAAAACGCATGGACGCATGTCTGAAAAGCGCTTTAAGGTTCAGTTAGCGAACCTCCGTCGCGTCCGCTCCGTCCGCTCCGTTTTATGACCGGACACATCGATGATTATTGAGAGTGCGTTGCGTCCGCTCCGTCTGTCAAAGGCAAAGAAGGTGGTCGGTTTAGTTATTTTCGTGGTGTAAAATTCATATTCGAACGCGGGAGTAGTTTGAGCTATTTTGTGATTTGTTGGTAGGTAGATAAACGTATGAAAGAAGCAATTTTTCATCTTAATTGCACAGTATGTATTGGATTTTCATTGTCTACTCCAAACGAAATATTTTGGCAGTCATAGGTGGACACTGATATTTTACAAAAACTATTGATAAATTTTTATTTATCTGAAACTATTCATCCACCATGGAAAAAGAGATGGCGTTCAAAATTAATACAATGCCTACATAATTAATTTAGTATGGTACAATAACGTAAACGCTTGTTTTACATTTCTACTCGGGTGTTTGGTTTCGGAGTCAACCAAATTTCGAAGTATAATAAATTGCAGCTACTATTACTTTTGTCACGTTATTTTCAAGCTTGCTCTTTCTGAACGTTGACTGTTTTTTGAACCATCGGTATATTAACATTATTTCATCAGTAATATTTATAACTATAAAATACGCTAATTAACAAGTTCTACAGCATCAACATTCAATCAATTAAATATTTCAGGATAATGATTTATCTATTCCACAAAACATTTTGAAAATATATTCACCTTGAAAAATTCTTAGCAGACAGAATGCCTTGCAAAACACTCACCACTCATTCTAAACTCACTTTTCTCTCTCTCTCTCTCTCTCTCTCTCTCTCGATGCATCCAAAGATGAAATTTGATCATCTCTTGCGCTCAATTCTGTCGGACGCACCGGTTGGATAACTATCGCTCCGTCTTCCAATGCAAAGTATATGGAAACTGTGAAATTCAACTCAAACGGAGCGGACGGAACGGACGTGACGGAGGTTCGCTAACTGAGCCTTCATGCTATGATAAAACTCCAGCACGGGAGTGTTAGCTCTAGGCTCGTATTGTGTCGGCGAGGTTTTCGCGATCTATAATTATCTATAAAACCGGACTGACTTGGCTTGAAACGGATTGAAATGAAATTTCAAAATACGTTTTTGGTGCGATTAGATTCCACGAATAAAATTGAGCTAGTTCTACTAAAATGAAGTATATCGCATTGGAACGTCACATATATGAATAGAACTCAAGTGGGCTTCGAATTTCTCAATCCCTCGATCCAAGTCTTTTAATGCCAAAGTCAATCCAATACAGTAAAATTTCCTGATCGGATCGACTTATCTCAACTCAATCCGGTTCGGTTTGACTGGTTTGACTAATCGTAATCCACTTTGAAACCACATTGTATAGTAGGCTAATTCGGATTGATTTAGTTTTGAAATTGAAACAGTGGAAAGTAAACGGATTGTTTAACGTTATCGATTCGACTGTTTTT
Source organism: Nemotelus nigrinus (assembly GCA_947369275.1). Classification (NCBI taxonomy): domain Eukaryota; kingdom Metazoa; phylum Arthropoda; class Insecta; order Diptera; family Stratiomyidae; genus Nemotelus; species Nemotelus nigrinus. Next base: position 200,994,004 of record OX376372.1, on the reverse strand, counting down.
CTCAATCCCAGTTTCAAATCAAAAAACGACATAAGCTACGTATACAATACGTAGCTTATGTCGTTTTTTTTTTTGGTAATGAGTCAAAACCACTCGACTCGAAAGTGAGCGGACCGTGTGAACTATGTATGTATGCGAGAGCTATGAACGACAATTCGCACGAATATCTCGTCTAATTACCGAAGCGCAAATCTTGTCCAGTGTCTCGACGATGCTTTAAGGAGGCAAAATTTAATGCGCTATCAAGCAGCACGCTCGCTTTCATCGCGAGTGCCTTTGACTCACTGCTCCAAAACCGGCCTTATAGGTTCATCACAATACAGCGTTTTCCACTGCGGCAAACGCAGTGGGCTGCGGCAAAGTGCTGTCAAAAAATTAGAATGCACTGTTTTGTATGTTAACGCGCACAATGGCTGCGGCCGAATTTGCCAAATTTCTAATTTTGCCGCACCGCTAGCGGTGATACCTACCATAGGTTGGCATCACCACTAGGTTGTTTTACATCTGTTTGAATTAGGTTGAATGGTCTGGTGGAATAGACAAGCGATGGCTGATGTGTATTGTGATAAGCCAACTTAATCCTCGTACAACAGGATTTAGCTACACAAAAGAAAAAAAAATGAATTTGGTTGGTGTCATGGTTGCATTCACAGCGACATTGTCGCTGCATTGTGATTCACCAAATTCACGCCTCCCCCTGTGGCGTCGCTGCCGCAATGTCGCTGCTATGTGTTTACAGCATTAAAGCGAGGAATGAGGACCGTTGACAAATCCCTAGACATTCGTTGCGTTTACATTCTCGTGCTCGAGTTATCCCGTGTCCATGAGACAGTGAGTGTGCAAATGTGGTATAAGACCTATCAGCTTGAGATACGAGCTAGTCTTTACGCCCATAGCTACAGCGCCTGACTTCAGTTTTAGCTGCAGCATCTGACTTGAGCTTCAGCTACAGCTACACATTATCCTAATATACAAACCGTATCGATTTGGACTGACTTGGATTGAAACGAGAATTCAAAGTAGATTTTCATTGCGACTGGAATGACCGAATACAATTCAGCTAGTTCTACAATAGTGAAGTATGTCGCACCGTAAAGTCGCATATATGAACAGAACTTAACGGGGCAGGTATACTTAGAATTTTGAGAAAATCGATTTTATTTTCTTTGCATTTTCGAAAAGTAGCATATTTCAAAAGCATTCTTTGCAAATTTCAGACGAATCGGACAATTCTTTATGGAGATAAATAACTTTGAATGAAGTCGTCTCTAATGCATAAAGCGTTTTTTTTTTGCATGCTTTAAAAGCATTTTTCTCGAAACAATGTTTTCGAAGTTGGTGATCACTGTAACTTGAAAACGGCTTTATCGATCAGCATGAAATTTTCCTCATTTATTTTCTATGTAATTATCCTCCGGATGAACGAAGGTTTTTTCGATTGGACGATAATTTTTTTTTCAATAGCCGAAAATGAGAGTGAAATTTTGGTCGAAAATACAATTTTGAATTTCAACAACCGCCATTTTTCGAAAAATCAATATCTGCCAAAGTCCGTTCATCCGGAGTACTATGTCATTAACTAATAATCCCTAATTTTTTTTTATTTCGGATGATCCTGTGACAAGCTACAGTGATCACGGCAAAACAATTTTTTTTGGACCACTCGAAAATTTACTCTAAAAATACAATAGCTTCTTCAAATATATTTCTTTCAAGTAAAAAAAACATTTGTTATTAATTATTTTAATGTGTGTCTAAAAAAAATCCTACAAAGGAGCTTTTTTTTTTTGATGTCCCAAGTGTACCTGACCCCTTAAGTGAGCTTTGAATTTTTCAATCCATCGATCCGGATATTTTAACGCCAAAGTCAAATCCGCAAAAATTCCCTGATCGGCGCGACATGTCCAAATCATCAAATCTTAATTCATACATAGCTATTGTGTTTCGGATACTAAGCTGCGTGCACATGCGTGCACAAACCCAGTGTTGTTTACATTCAGTGAATTTGTATACATTCAGTGAACTTGTTTACAGCCAGTGACCTGAATGAAACCTGACTTATGGCGGCACCTAAATAAATTTGGTCCCAAACTTTTGACATCGATAGGTTTTTCTGTATCTTACTGAGAAAAGTCCTGGCTTCCTGACTAGCAGGCATCAGCCAATGTTTACACGATTATTGATTTTTGCTTTTACACTGTTTTTGTTTTTCACTTCTCTTCACTTTGATTTGTACTTCATTTTTAATTGCATCTTAATAACGTATTGGTTTCCCTTCGCTCAATTCCAGAGAAAGGTCACCTTGCGGAGAAAAACACATGTAGCATTGAGGTTAAACCACTTTGTAATTCTCCGGTTCGCAAGCTTGTATCGCCAGAGAACATTCAAGAAACGTGGTAATATTTAACGTATGTTATTTGGTTTCTAGTTTTGGGTAAAGTGGACTTGATGCCCCACACCCGGGAAATCCCACCACCAGAGGGCGAAAAGGTGGTAGAAGGGCTGAAAAAATGAAGAAAAACAGACAAAATTATACAAAAAAATAAAAAAAAGAAGATAAAACAATTAAGAAAAACAAAAAAAAAGGAAAGAAAAGAAGCCCCAAAAGCAAACGCACAACCACAAAAACACAAACATATTAGCCCGACATCTATCGGCGACATGTAACAGCTGTGTGGGGCATCAAGTCCAGTTTTACCCTAGTTTTTATTGTTTCTAGTTTTGATACTTTTGCACAAGCTACGTATACAATATGATTTGAAAGTGGACTCAGATCGCTTTAACTGTCTTGTAAACCTGTAGCGGATTGATTTGGAACTCGTCAACCGACCGGATATTTGCTCGGATCGGTTTGAGATTCGCATTAATACGGGGTTATTAATGCCCATCTCGAGGAATTGAAAAAATTGAATTCAACATAACCTCTGTTCATAAATGCTATTTCACAATGCAACATACTTCGGCATTGTATAAGCGGCAGAATTTACATTTGAATTTACATTGTATAAGCGGCAGAATTTACTACATTTTGGGAAAAATTCAAACAAAATATTCAATAGAACAGTAATTTTATAAAAGAAAATGACCGTTGTGCCAAATAAGTTGTGCCAACGGAATTCTGTCCATTGTAATACTGCCTCCTCACTGTGGGCCATCATGTGGCCCATTCAGTCATGGGCATTTACTACATTTGTAGTAGATCTGCTACTTTTTTCTGCCTTTGTCTGAATATACTACTCTACTACGTAGTAAATGATATCTACTACTTTTCCCAAGAAACTACTTTTTAGTGAAGAGGGCACTGATGAAACTACGGTGAACTATTAAGCATTAACTGAAGCACATCTGCGATAAGAAAACGCCGAGCGTGTCGCAACTACTGTAAAAATGCTGAGCAGTGTTTTCGCTGTTCGTGTGGCTAAGTTTTTAGAATTCAGAAAAAGTAGTTGTTCTCGGTTTTTTTTATACACCGTATATGTATATGTCTAATTTCTACTACATTTTTTTCTGAATCTGCTACTTTTTTTTTTAACAAAATCTTCTACACATTTATTCATCCCAATGCCCATCACTGGGCCCATTGTGTAGACGGGCGATGGCTTGCAGTGGCCGACAGTGGCGAAGCATGGAAATGGCGATGACCGAGGATGGCTCCGTTGCTGATGCACACCAAGTGTGGAAATGGTGATTGTTGTGAAACCGGTTTAAGGAGTGCAACAAGAATACAAGTGTGGAAAGGCCCATTGGGCCTTTCCACACTTGTATTCTTGATGCACTCCACGAACCGGTTTTCTGGGCAAGAGACGGAAGAATCAAGAGGAATTCTCTACTTTTTGTAGAGAATTACCCTTGATTCTTTCGTTTCTTGCCCAGAAAACCGGTTTCTCTACTTTTTGTAGAGAATTCCCCTTGATTCTTTAGTTTCTTGCCCAGAAAACCGGTTTGAAAGGCCCAATGGGCCTCCGAAGGATGGTCTTTCTCTGGAAGTGGGCATACGTGAATCAACGCGTCGTAATGACGCAATTTGTGGTGTTTAAAGCCCTTTTTAAGCCCTTTTTAGACATGATGCCATGCGTCCACGCGTCCATGCGATCTAGCGTGCTTTGCCTACACGGGACAATTCGATTTTGATTATATAGGCGGCTCTAAAGCGAAGGATTTGGAGTATGCTGATTCATGTACAATAGATTTTATAATGATTTCTTTCGCTCAGTGACATGTGGATGATTCGTTGATGATTATTTATTTATATATATAAATATATATATATATATATATATATATATATATATATATATATATATATATATATATATATATATATGATTATTTTATTATATGATAATGTGGATAATATTTTTTTTCGCCTCCTTACGTGCATGACTTACGAAAAAATTTGAATGCATAGGAATATCTAGACACAAACATATACATGTAGGTATATATATATATATATATATATATATATATATATATATATATATATATATATATATATATATAGCCATATGGATAAATATACACAATTTACTGTTACAAATATATTTGTACGGAACAAAAAAAAACATCATAAGCGTGTAAAATCCATCCTCTTATCGCCTTAGCCCCGCCTTCAAAAAACTGGATTTGAGTTGGCTTGACTCGTAAAATCTAAAAACGCATGGACGCGTGAACGCAAAAGGGCTTAAAAGTTAAATAAGTGTAATCAGTGTTATTTATGGTCAACCCACCAAACGGGTGCTGTTGAAACCTAATCCTCGTCAAGCAGGATTTAGTGTCGGGAAAAAAATAAGCGAAAGGAAAACGTCAAAAAGTTTATGGTACATGAGTCGACTTATCCGCGCAAACTAAAGGTCCAACCAGTGATGAGTCTGCGTACGTACATAAACATATGCGCCGAAAAAAACCCCGCAAAGCATATGTTGCACTCAAACATAACTTTCCGAGTAGCCAGAAAAGTGGCATGCTCATTAAGCAACCTTGGGCTCAATGGGCCTTTTTAGACTTGTATTCTTGATGCAGTCCTATAACCGGTTTTCTGGGCAAGAGGCAGAAGAATCGAGGGGAAATTTCTACAAAAAGTGATGCACTTGGAGAGAATTTTTCATCACTTTTGAAACTGATTGAAACTGATGCAAATCACTAACACAACTATAAACATAGTTCACGGGTCAGGAATTTTTCATGAAACACTCAAGTCGAAATGAGAAAACAACAACACGCACACATTCATATGCATAATCGGTATATGAACGGTTCCGTTGCTGAAGAATACAAGTGTGGAAATGTTGATTGTTGTAAAACCAGTTTCAGGAGTGCATCGAGAATACAAGTGTAAAAAGGCCCAATTGTTACTATGAGTTGTCCGTACGTAAAATGGTGATGAGATACGACTTGACATACGTTCGCTTATGCGCTGTACGGGCACTTATTTTCACTTGTGTTTGCGTATGTCAGAAAGTGCCATTTTTGCTCTAAAACCGGTCGGTTTTGACAGATGCTTATGCTCGCAGGTTTATGTCTGGTTAGGGCTTAAGTTGATCAATATGCAAGGCTTATGTCAGAGCATATATACTATAAGTAATTCGGAAAGTGCGATATTTTTTTAGGGGGAGAAGGGTGTTATGTGGACGGGGTACGGACCAAGCCAAATTAGTGAAAATCTGACGACAATTTTATATCCATGTTTTTTTTTCGCTATATGGTTCATTTTTTTTTTCAATGAACCGGGTTCGACTTGTTATTGGTTTTAGATACTTTTTTGACAATTAAACCCATGGGCAGTGGCGAGACTCGAACCCACAGGCCATAGCACGCCACTTTTTGGCCTGACGCCTTAGCGAGCAGAGCTACTGACCCTCCAACATATCAATGCAAATGATAGGTGAGAATGTGTCGGTTGTGCATATGATCCCATCAAGAATTAGTAAGCACAGTGAAAATTCGCTGGCAACAAACAACATTGCTATTTTTATTCACCAATCTGTATCGGAAATAGTATTCCGCTTAAACTATCTTATTGCCTATCATTTTTAGTATTGCAAATCACGTGCTTTCTGTGCTACTTAATAGTATATACGCTCTGCTCTGTGCAACTTCTATGCGCTCAATCTAATTGTCGGGACTTAAGCTGATATCCAAACTCGATTTTTAATGCGGCATTATGACTTATCTTCACCCAAATCTGAATTAAATTGGGATTTCTTGAATTCCATTTGCTGATGGTAACATGTAAATAAATTCTTAGGCCAGGTGCGTTTATATCGTTGTAACATACAACCTAGCGGAACCCGGTAGCTCTGCTCGCTAAGGCGTCAGGCCGAAAACCGGCGTGCTACGGGGCCCGAGGGTTCGAATCCCGCCAGTGCCATGGCTGTAAGTGTGAATGCGTGTGATTGTCTATGAGGGTGGCAAATGGGCCCAAACTGGTGGCCTAATGCTGGCCGCGTTCCCGGCAGCCCTCTTCACTAACCTAACCTAACATACAACCTAGTTTATGTCAGGCCACTTTTAAACGTGGTTTGACTGAATATAGGTCGGATCTAAGGTCAAATGTGGTGCTAAGTCGACGTTCTAGGAGCTGTCGGTGTCCACGGACTAGCGTGTTAGGTAGACCTATACTTAGAGCCTTTCCGAATTGACGTCTTTGCCTTCGTCTTCGGCTCGTTAAAACAGAATGTGACATCAGATGAAGATGAGCTTGTTCGAATTCAGTTATTTACTCTTGGCATTGCTCTCCTGTATAACAGTTGACGATGTCACGTTCTGATTTGACTTTTCGTTGGGTTGATGGTGTTTTGAGACAATGCTACGAAGCAAAGTCAACGATTTTGGACACCTCGTCTTGGTCTGCTTCAAATTGTTAGAATAGCTCAGTTACTCTACTGACGTCACCATCTGTCATAACAAGCTGAAGATGAGGACGAAGACGTGAATTCCGAAACGCCCTTAATAGTAAGCTCGCAAAGAAGGTCGGTAGCTTAGCTCGCTAATGCGTCAGTCCGAAAAAGCGATCTACCGCCCCCGGGTTCGAATCCCGCCGTGCCCATTGCTGTATTTGTTCGTCTTTTGTTGTCTTAACAGTCGGCGACTGGGCATAATACCAGCGCTCCATTAATTAAGCGCCACACTAAACCTTTAGTAGCGACTTATATTTATGGGGGTCGGTAGCTTAGCTCGCAAACGCGACAGTCGGAAGCAGCGATCTACTGCCCGCGGGTTCGAATCCAGCGGTGCCCATGGCTGTATTTGTTCGTTTTGTGGTGTCTTAATAGTCGGCGACTGGGCATAATACCAGCGCTCTATTAACTAAGTGTCACATTTAAAGCTTTAATAGCGACTAGGCATAACACTAGCGCTTTAAAAAATAAGAAAAAATGTGGCACTTAAAAAAAAAGAAGAATAATGGAATAATTGATATCGGCTTCTCCCATATGTGTCTCCCTACCGCCATCGCTAAGCATTCGCATAGAAAATCATAGAAAAAAAAAAAAAAAAAAAAAATATATATATATATATATATATATATATATATATATATATATAAATATAAATATATATATATCTATATATATATATATATATAATATATATATATATAAAATATATAATATTCATAAAATATATAAATACATCGGTCAAAGTGAAGAACATCATAAAATAAAATTGTCTACATTCAAGTCTACTATGCTAATGTGACAGAATTGGGAAGTAGTGACAGGATTTCGCCAAAGTTTTTCCCCCGTTCTTCTGAGGAAAGTAATGCAGAAATCATGACGGAAAGATGACACTTTGAACAATCTCATAGATAGCTTTAGAGCATAAGTGAAGATTTTTCCCGTCACCAGCGGTGTCGCCAGATTGGGCTATTTCCCGCCAATTGGGCTATCTAAAATTTGAATTGGCGGGACGTTTTTTGATTTCGCGGGTTGGCGGCTTTTGGGCTTTATATTTTTATGAAAAACTATATTTGGGCTATACATTAAAAGATAGTAATCGGGACAATATATGGTCGAACCACCTGAACAATTGAACTATAACATCAGCACATACAATTTCTTGAAGAATGGGACCATTTTTCCAAAGTTGCACATTGTTTATAAGATATATATAAACATGATTAGGGACTCCAATCCCGGACCATTTTTTCAATCCCGGGATTACGGGATTAAAAAATCTCAAATCCCGGGATTCGAGATTCAAAATATAACACAACAAAATAATTCAAGTTTTTAATAAACAGATTATATTATGTGACATCATTTCAAAACTGCAACAATAAGTAAGCTCAAAACTGTATAAAAAATATGTTACTGCAAAATTACTAATTTATATAATTGATGGAAATACAAACAATAATTTGAATTATCCAAGACGTTGACAGTATGAAGACAGATATTTAAAATTATAACTATGACACCACAATTAAATACCCTTCACAAGTAAATTATATCGATGGATATAAGTCGGAGATGTTAAAATTTGTCGCATTTAGCGTAAATAAAAATTAATGATTTCAAACTGCAAGTGGTCACATGAGTCAAGTATGCACTGTGTGCTGGTGTCTGATGAGAATCAGTGCATACTTTCGAAACCACTTTGTCAAATGAAATTTTCAACGTAAATAAAATATTTTTCAATTTTAATCATCCCGCTAAAACAATTCCAAGTCCATACTTATTTATTTACAAACCCCTTTGTATTCTCTTGTTAACTGTTCCATCAGTTTGTTTTGCTGAGCCTGCATGCTAATTGCTTTCTCATAAATGAGGACTCTATTTGCTATTTTCGAGTCTTGCTGTAATTTGATTGCCGATTATGCTTGACTTCCGGCCCCGGAATCCAGGCCAATTTCTGGTCCCGAAAATCCCGGGATTTGAAACCATCACTGCCGGGATTTTCGGGACCGGAAATTGGCCGCGATCCCGGGATTGGATTCCCTAAACATGATTCATTGGATCTACATATTTCATTGTCAAAAAAATTATTCATTTTATTTCAAAGCACACTTCAATTTTTTCGCGAAACATCGCTTGGAGGCCCGCCAATGGAATTGTTTGACGAAAACGTCTAAATACAATGTCAACAGCTGATCGTCTGATCGAAAAAATAATTTATTTCAAAATTTGCGTTCATAGTTTTGAATGTATGAAATCAGATCAAATATTAATATTTGACTCATTTTAAACAGAACAATTAGCCATTCTAGCTATTAAGGCCGGCGATACATGAATTTTTTTCAAAAAATCGAGGTTTTTATTTATTGCATAAATAGTTAAATTAATATCTAAAAAATAAACGACCTGAAGTACTTCTGTATGGGCCTGAAATCGCTGATTAGTTGGTAAGTTGTTAAATTCGTAGGGTTTCTGTGTGTCAAAACTACGCGTTTTTCTCGAAACGACATTTTTTTTAAATTGTCAGGCAAGACAACTCAAAAAGTTCTCAACCGATTCTTAGGAAACTTGGCACACGTTTTCTCTATAGTATAAGCTTCTAGTTGAACCTGAATAATGCCAAAACAATTTTCAAAATTTAGCATTTTTGACCCAAAAACTGTCGAAAAAAAGGGTCAAAAGTCGTACTTTTTTTTTATGAGGCGTGCTAGTTCAATATTTTAAAATTTTTATTTTACTTGGTTCAACTAGAAGATACATGTTTAATAAACACACTCCAACCCGTTTTTTAAATGTAAGATTGCTGTAACTGATGCTAAAAATCCCACCGATTGATGCCTTTCGCCGCGAGGGTCTCAGAAGGTTGGTTACTACGGCGGCCATTATGAAAAAAAAAAATTAAATAAAATCAGATTCTTCGATTTTAATGTGTAATGAATAACCATGATCACTTTCAAAACGATTCATTTATTCCTTCTATTTTAAATAATCCTCTGAAAAATGGTCTAAATTCAGGCGTTTACATGTATCGCCGGCCTTAAGACTATTTCTTAGACTAATTGAATTTTTTTGCCACCCAAATTTGCAAGTTGTTTTTGCAAGCTTTTATATTCTGTGTGAAAATATTAAAAAAGTCCTTGAAAAAATAAGTGCACCAGTTATTATTGCTCGATTTTTTTTTTTAATTTTCAGACAGTTCCTGGAATTTATTCACATTTTTCTTACTTCCCCTTTTCAAATACGTTATGAATTAAATGAAATTTCATCTGTATAAAGTATCGGAAATTTTTACTTTTTCAAACGACTTCTGCGCTACAATTAGAGCATTTATGTTACTTGGTATGAAATTTACGGATATAAATATTATAATTTAATCAGCTTAAATGAATTAATTTAGTTATAAAGACAGTTAGGCCAATGACATACACGGCGGTTCAAGCGAAGCGTTTCCCGAGAGGAACATCGAGCCGGTTTAATTTTGCACTGCAAAACCGAGATGCGTCCAAACTGCGGTGTGTCTGAACACAATGCTAAATGAACGCACGACTAAACCGACTCGATTTTCCTCTCTGGAAGCGCTTCGATGGAACCGCCGTGTTTGTCATTTGCCTTATCTGGTGTGGGCGGTTTTTGGGCTACAAACAAAAATCTTCGCTATTTTGGGCTATGAAAATTTGAAATTGAGCTATATTTTCACCCAAATATCTGGCCACACTGGTCACCAGTGACGGAATAAAATCCTCTGCGATATAATTCCGCCACTCACTACTCTGGTATGCAAACCGGACCGATTTGAACTGACTTGGCTTGAAACGGATTGAAATGGAATTTCAAAGTAGGTTTTTGGTGCGACTGGATTAACGTAGATTAACCAAATAAGGCCAATGACACACTCGGCGGTTCCACCGAAGAGTTTAACGCTTCGGTTTGGCGCGTCGGTTGACACACACAGCGGTTTTCAGAAGCGTTTATCGAGTCGGTTCAGTTACAAATTACGTCGGAGCTTCATGTAGGTGCTTGTGAAAAAAGTAGTTGTGTATACATACGTATGTATATTTGTGAATATACGTATATATGAATATATTTGCTTATGAATTTTGGATAAAGTGATTGTAATACTAATTTTCTTTGAAATTCTGTAATTGCCTACTTTTAGCCCATAAATGTTTCTTTTTCCAATACTGTATCCTAGCCATTCTTCAAAAATCAATTTTCTTATGAGATTTGCATTCCCATATCCTCTATATTCGTCAATGCATCCTGAAATTTTCAGCCTGATCGGAGTTCGCAGCTATGAACAAATCGAAAACCGCTCGAAGAATCTAGTCGGTGGGTCATTTCTCTCGTCTACCGACTCGGTTCCGAAACCGAGAGGCGGTCCGCACCGCGGTGTGTGTCATCAATCACAATGCTAAAGTAATGCACGGCTAAACCGACTCGGTTTTTGGAACCACCGTGTTTGTCATTGGCCTAAAATTCAGCTAATTCTACTAAAGTCAAGTATATCGATCGGGACGTCACATATATGAATAGCACTCAAGTGAGCCTCGAATTTTTCAATCCTCAATCCCTCGATCTGGGTTTTTTAACGCCCAAGTCGATCCGATCCCGTAACATTTCATGATCGAATCGAGTTATCTCAAATCAATCCGCTACGGGTATAAAACGCGACTTGACTAATCCTAATCCACTTTGAAACCACATTGTAGACGAGGCTACTGAAAAAAATGCATGTAGCCCATAGGTCTGTGTAATGTAGTAAATACATACTGGCCCAAGCAAGACCAAAAGAGACTATGGCCAATATGTGTACACCCCCTTGGTACGAGCTGGGCTGATGTTGGGCTTAAGGCGGCTTTAGATATGCGGTGTTTGTCAAATACCGAGCACCTAGTTTGGCAAACTTCGCATGTGTGGTTGGGTTGCTCGCCTAGTGCTTGCCCTAGGCCAAGCACAAACATTCGGGTGCTCGCTATTCCCGTAGTTTGTCGAACTCTCAACTCACATCAAAGTAGACGAGCACTGTGTCGGATCCCCGCAGCTCGTTCATCTTCCAGTTTTGGCGAACATTCGGCAATGCCCGAATGTCTAATTCACTGTGCTTGTCATTCCGCAAGCCAAATTACATGACTAGGTGTTCGGTGTTTGGCGAATAGGAGGTGTTTGACAAACACCGCATATCTAAAGCCGCCTTTACTCCCAGCCCAGACACGTTGGCCCAAAATATTTTGGCCCAACGTGTTAGGCCAATATGTATTTGAAGCATAAGTTTGAAGCATTTATGAGCATAGTACGATAGTCCACATAGCTCATGCACTTTAAGAGCACTGGCTTCTGGTGTGCGTGGTCTCTAGTTCGAATCCAGGCTCGGACGAGGGACCACACACCGAGCTTTGAGTTCACCTAGCTCTGAATAGGTACCTGAGTTAAGGGGAGATATACACCCAGGAGCCGGATAAAACGGTCATTTTTGTGCATTTTTTTAAGGAAAACTATTTGAAATATCGGATTGGGAGTTTAATTATCTAAAAGTGTACACATTCAAAAGTATGCTTAATTTTTTTTTATTTAAAAATATAAAAAATATACAAGGATATTGTATGATCCTTGGAGCGCTGTAAAAAAAACAGCGTTAACGGTACCCACTGGCATTTGTTCAAAAATTATCTGAAGAAAAAAATGGAAAAAAATTATTAAATTAGATACTATAATCTAGTACTTGTCATAGCCGATTTTGAAAATATCGATTAATGACAAAATGGCGGACGTTTGAAGATGAATAGTGATTTTTTGACCAAAAATTAGATATTATTTTGGCTATAAAACAAAAACTAAGTAACGAAAAAGAAAAATCCTATGACAAGTACTAGATAATGTTATATAAAATAATCACAAAAAGAATTAAGGTAATCAGTTGATTGGTTTCCGAGAAATTTTGGGTACCGATTTGAAAAACGTGTTCTTAAGAAAAACGCGTTTGAAAATTTAGGACTGAATAAATCATTAAATTTGTCAACTAACATGAAATCATCGATACCAGGCCCATAGTGTAAGTCTTTTACTGTTTACGGAATATTCATGGCTTCTAAATTGTCTTGCCGACGCCGTATTCAACCTTCTTTCGTCTGTTCTTGCGCTTGCAGTTCGGCTTTCGCTATGCAAGTTTCGTCTTCTTGCGCTGCGTACAAGTGCGCTCCCGATCCGAACGATATTCCTAGCACATTCATCACTTCCAGCGATGAGGTGAAACCATTGTTGAATGTACATGTTGCAAGATATACTGCAATGCTAACGATTTTGGCCCCGCTGTTCATGGTTTTTGGGGCTATTGTCCAAATAAGTTGGTTGCAGTTTTGGGTATATCGACCAACACAGCGTTCCAACAATTTTTCATTGCTGAGGTCTTCGTTTACTGGTTTGATGACATCTAGCACCATTTTTGGCAATGCTCAATAATTGTGACGAACATTTTCCAGTTCTCCTTTAGCCTTTGCTCGTTGCAACAGGCACCACGATTCGGGGCCTTCGGGACAGAAATGTTGTTGAGGCTTGCTGTCTGTTGAGCCGTAATGGTAAAATGTTACCCGTATCGCTTTTTTCATTTCATCCTTGGAGGCACAGTTTCTGCAAATAGCTAAGCCATAGTAAATCTTCAGTATATCTATAAACTTTGCCCTCAATTTGTTTTTGCTGCTGATTCCAGGACTTTTTTCTTTGATTCGCGAAGAAGGGTTCACAATCGCTTTTGAACGTGACCCACTCATTCTTTTTTTGTAATTTCAATCTCGTTACCATACGGTTTCGCATTCACTAATCCCGTGTTCGTCTTAGAGTCACCATCCCCGGCGTAATTAGTGTACATAACTCTATACTTTTCGGCAGATTGTGAAAACAATTCTTTCATGGCGTCTACTTCCATTTTACCTGCCGATCCATCATGATTGGCCTGGCAATTTCCATCGTGATTCGATTTCTATTCCTCACATTGCTCAGTATTTTCGAGTTTATTCCAATAGTTACATTTAGCACAATAAGAAGATTTTACAAGAATATCAAAAACTTTTCCTGTAAACTGTCCAATGAGAGCCTCAACTCCCTACAATGAGGTAAAACCATGTTTTCGCCCCGTACTATCTCCAAAAACGGTTAGTTTGGTTATCACAGCACTCGAATTTTGCTTTTATTTCCCGTTGTACTTCTTTTACAGCTTGTTTTAACACCAATTGAACAATACTTGAAGCAGCCTAATGAATGTTATTAACTATCGTATCATACTTCGTAAAACACGTTTGATTATATCGGCTGTAACTAGCTTATTTATAGAAATATTAACTTGGTGTTTTCACCAGATATTTTTGAGACCTGTATCTTCACGAAAATGCAATAAAAAATAAATCGATTTTGCCGACCATTCTAGGTGGATATCTCTCCTTAAATTAGGGGTAGAGTCGTGGAACTAATCACCCCACGTTGATTGCCAATTGGTGAATGAAGCTCTCTACCAGTTTCAATCCCTAGATCCGTTAAGATATTAAATTACGATCTCTGTCGTTTGTGCTCCTCTCACTGGAATTAATCGAGCTTTATCTCTGTAATTATATATGGTTTTAGGAAAATTTGCCTAGCAATTTTGGACTATTTTTGCCAAAAAAAAACTCCCAAAGTTTAGTTTTTTTCAACGGAATCATGTTTATTGTAGGATGAAAAACACTTTATGAAAAGTCCATGACGAGATTGTGTGCGTGAAGAAAGGCTACTTGAGACTAATGTTTCTTGATATATGAACCTGATAAAGCTTCCATTTTACATCACTACGCATAAACGATAGTGAATAATGGGTGTTTCGTAGAGGTTTTCCAAGGTTTCATATCAAGAACCATTGGCCTCTCGTAAATTTTTGTGATTGAAGTTTTTGTGCACATTTGTGTGTTTGAATAAGAGTGCGTTTTTTTTTGCACACCCGAGCAGATCAAAATTTTGTTAAGCATATTGAATATAACAACAAAAATCCTGCACTTGTGGCGTCACTGAATCAAAAAATGTTAAGCAGTGGTAGTTTATGGGTTTACATGTAGAGTGTGCTGGGTAACAGTAAGAATG